>JACEFZ010001742.1:0-13733 GCA_014155875.1 Cepaea nemoralis
ATTTAGTTGAACGTTTCCACGCCATTAGGTTATATCTCTGTATGTAGGCATATTCAGACAGACATCCACACGTACATACACGTAGACACCTACACACCTACCTGTTTTGAGCATGCTGTCTACTGTACTACGAAAACAAGTGCTTTCGTTTTCATCGTGCGCTAATGAATACCTATATATTCAAAAATAAATATGCACGTGGATCTGCGTGTGCTCATGCGCGCGTGCGGATCAGAGGGGCATCGTGTTTAGTGCTCTTATCTTCAATGACAGCTGTTCAATCCCCAGCAGAGGAAGGATTATATTTGTCCCACCAAGTACAACCCAGTCTCATAAAACGGGTTCAAGACAATTTTCAGAATTACCTAAGAAATGTCAGGGAAGGCAATGGCGACGAGGGAGAAAACTCGTCACCCCACCTTATATGGTGTGGCCTAGACTATGTGAAAGCTTATCAAGTCATACCCTAAAGTCTGTTCCTACTTTGAGACTTCTGATCTTTTATATAGTGCAGTGTCTAGCACGGCTGTAAGCCGACGCGGTGGTATTGTGTTCGAATCTTCTTCGAGGCGGTTTTTTAAACTGACCTGAACTCACAGAACGACCCAACATGACATGGGTGCTAGGAAAGTGGGAAAGTTTTAGGAAGCTGCAATCACCCCTAGCAATTACCGGCTTTTTATGATTTACAAGACAATGTTAGTTCAGTAGTTTGACATTGCTTTTTAACGGCCGATGTCTCATTTCGTATAAATCAACGCAAAGCGGTCTACTTCCTAATCACCGATTTCGAACCCTCGACTCGGTATACGGGAGAGTTATGAAACTGTGCGTCTCACTATCACCGAAGCCACAGACGCTGACACAATTATTACAAAATCGTGGCATACACAACAATAAACCACTGAGATAAACTTTGGCAGAAACTATAAGAAATAAATGAGAATTAGTAGTGCACAAGTGCACTGCGGCGGGTGGACATAAGTAAAGAAGGCATTTAAAGATGCCTTTGACAGCATTGGATGCGGCACACTATCTCTCGGGGAACCAGTTTGAAAAGAGCGTGTGTCCTCCGAAGTCGGAGAGTGTCTGCCTGCACGGCGAGGCACCACCAGTCTGCACACTAATAAGTCAGACATGGGACAACAGATACTCACGCAAACCTCAGGTTCGGTATGACATCACACTGATGTTGGACAACAGGATGTTTTCATCCGACAAACAGGACTTCACGCTGGAGTTCACAGCCAGCGAACACAAGCAAGCAATTAATTAAGCAAAAGGGCGTGTTAAGTGCACCCCAAGCTCCCACTCAGAGAGAGAGAGAGAGAGAGAGAGAGAGAGAGAGAGAGAGAGAGAGAGAGAGAGAGAGAGAGAGAGAGAGAGAGAGAGAGAGAGAGAGAGATTATCAGTCATTATTATAACACTACACTGTAATCAATTTACATTACACTGTATTTGTGAAGATGAGAGTGAGAAGAGGACAGACAAACAGACTAGTAATCATCGATATAACAATAGGATGACATTAATCGAACAACACTATATTTATGAGGATGAGGGTGGTTAAGAGAGAGAGAAGAGAGAGAGAGAGAGAATATATATTAGTCATTAGTATTACACTAATAACAACATTAATTTATATTGCACCGTATTTATGAGGACGAGAAGAGGGCTGGCAGACAGTGAGGAAGAGACAGTTAGAGAGATAATATTAACCATCAAATGACACTCTAATGACAACTTTCCACCTCTGCAATTTGCCGTGTAATTTAAACACCAATAATACACATGCCAACAAAGTTACCATTAAGAAGATCATTCCCTCAGAACACCTCAGCTGCAACTAACAACCATCTACTCTCATTAGACTGCCTCTTCATGCGGTACTTATTCTCTTTCGGGAATTTCCTCCAAGATAAAAGACAAGAGCAGAAGACTGGACAAGATCTGAGCTACAAGCCACCGGCTAATCGGCTTTCTGGTAATTATCTCTGGGGTGGGAGTGAACAGAAAATGTGACAACTGGGTCCTGAAATACAGGTTAAATCATGCGGTACTTATGATGAGACCAGAGAATATTGCCATGCAGACTAATTATAATTCCTCTTCCCCTTCTACTACTACTACTTCTTCTTCTTCTTCTTCTTCTTCTTCTTATTCTTCTTCTTCTTCTTCTTCTTACATCTTAAGGTGTAAGAAGCTGAAAATATTAACAGAAAGCAGCAGTAAATATGAGCTTGTTGACATCTCCATAGAGTTTGTTCTCAAATGTGTGACCCACAATGATTTTTGTTCTATTCTACAGATGCTGGTCGGCTCTGTGGTGAAGGAGTTACGAATGCAAATCGTCATCCGACATACCACGTTCGAAACACAGCTGCGGGCGGTTTGGCAACAGGCCGCCGTGAGTTGGTTTCCATTCAAAGGTATGAGTGCCGGTGTTTCAGAAATCAATGGCAAACTACTGAATGTAAATTTGCCAAGAAAGCACAAACAGCCAAAATATTATGGGGTGAATGCGACGTCCTGTAAACATATGCTGGACACTCCTACAGCACATGTGTAGCTGTTAATTCCTCAGTCCCACAGTTACATTCATCAGCATCTCATGTCTTTACTTTATTGAACAAGTGGTATTTCAGCCTGTTATGTCCTTTGCGGAGTCTGAAGACTACTTCTTCACTTCGGTCGAGTTGATAATATGCATCATCTTTCCCGTCACCTGGATCCTATAATTCCCACTTAGTTATGTAAGTGTTTTTAAATACACTTCATTGCCTAATAATAGGTTATGTCTATGTCGGGCTGAGGTAGTCGTTCGCAATCCTTTACCAACCTATCAGCCTCTTCATTTCCAGTTATACTGCAATATGATGGGATACACTGTATTACAACTCATTTACATTTCTAACATAGTCTTGAGGTGTTGTTCTTAGGTCTGCTATTTCTGCACTGTTTTTGCTCTTTAGTATTGAGACACCTGACTTTGCATTTGTGAAGGAGGCTATGTGTTCCACTTTACTTTCCTCTGTCAAGAGTATTTCCTCTCCTCTCTGTGTAAGTGGTAAGTTTCGCTTTTTAACATGAACATGTGTTGTGTTCCACATGATAATGATAGTGTGTGCGCGCGCGTGTGTGTGGGTGTCGTCATCGTGTGTCTTTATCGTGTGTGTATCTTACGGGTTACAGAGCATGTGTAACAGAATGAATAGCATCAGCTGGGTGTGCAAGCCTACAGCACGCTTGAGCATCAAGATAGAACAGATAGAAAGATGCTCAAGTCGTGACGTGGCTTGTTGTTGGGGGAGTCAGAAACCACCGAGGACTAGGGAGAGAAGTCGCCATCTGAATCTCATTTTGATTATATAGAGGTTTTGTCTCAACCATCGCAAATAAAGCCTGTTCTACAATAATCTAACTAAACGTGTTGATCCACTGTGTGCGTGCACCGTTACACATGCTTATCAACAGTATTTTCCTTCTACATTTAATCTCCAAATGGAGCATGCGCCCACAACTACCACATGCCAATCCTTTTAAGACTAATTCGTAATAAGCTGGATTGTGGGTGGCAGAGGTGTTTCCAAGGTACCAAGGCCGGGTTATATACTGGCCAAGACCTATTGACGCGTCCTCGTCGAGCGTCCTGGACAACAGGTCCCTTCGGGGTCCTGGCTAAAGTCAGTAGGATCGCCGATTCTTCCGAAGTCGGAGAGTACGGCGAGGAACCACCAGTCTGCACACCAATAAGCCAGACATGGGACAACGGATACTCACGCAAACCTCAGGTCCTTATGACATCACACTGATGTTGGAAAACAGGATGCCTTCATCCAACATACAGGACTTCGCGTTGGAGCTCAAGCAACGAACACAAAGCAAGCAGGCTAGATTGTGGAGCTACATCTTTCTACAGGATGAGACAGCCAATCTTAACCCAACCCTCCTTAATCGCCTCTTATGACACACATAACACAGCAGGTTACAGCCTTAGTCTTCTTTGCTTCGCAAAGGGACCTTAAGTCCCTACGCGTACAACCGTGACTGTGGTACGGGTTTAAACCCAGCAGTGAAACGTTTTCTTTCCCACAAGTGCGTCTCTGGGGTCGACCCAGCCTCACTGAATAGGCATGAGATCATTTCAGAATGTTCTGGGAATAGCCTAAAAAGGAACGTCTGGTTGCTTGTTACAATAGTTGCAAATATACAGTGCTGATGAAACTTAAGGTCACTGAAACAGCACGGACTACTCGGAACTGATGGGCATTCATATAAGTAAAGATGGACGATACGTAGTGATTAGAGGTCACAGAAGACATGTAAAACGTGAAATTATAGAAGGGCGGGATTTGAATTTGCTTTTCACTGAAGAAGACATGGCCAACTAGATGTCTGTCAGCATTCGCCATATTTAAAAAAAAAACAACAACAACAACAACAAACCAGCCAGCCAGCACAGCCAGCACAGCCAGCCAGCACAGCCAGCCAGCACAGCAGCCAGCACCAGCCAGCACAGCACAGCACAGCCAGCCAGCCAGCCACCACAGCCAGCCAGCACAGCCAGTCAGCCAGCCAGCCAGCCAGCACAGCCAGCCAGCCAGCACAGCCAGCCAGCACCAGCCAGCACAGCACAGCACAGCAGCCAGCCAGCACAGCCAGCCAGCACAGCCAGTCAGCCAGCAGCCAGCCAGCCAGCCAGCCAGACAGACAGACAGACAGACAGAAAAGATTCCATCATCCATGCATCTATCCGCCCGTCCTTTCTTCCATGTGTACATAATTACATATATAGTGAGAGAGAGAGAGGAGAGAGAGAGAGAGAGAGAGAGAGAGAGAGAGAGAGAGAGATGAGAGAGAGAGAGAGAGAGTGTATGTGTGTGTGTGCGCGCGCGTGTTTGTGTGTGCGCGCATATTCGTGTTTCCGAGCGTGCGCGTACGCGAATGTGTGTGTGTGTGTGTGTGTGTGTGTGTGTGTGTGTGTGTGTGTGTGTGTGTGTGTTGTGTGTGTGTGTGTGTGTGTGTCATTTTATATCTGACCTACTCTTGGTAAATGTAAATATCGCCACCCATCTGCTGGGAAACTACGGACATTCGCCATGCAGTGCAGTCTGCGACATTTCTACAACGTCAGCTACCTGCCTTCACGTTGCGACCCCCAGTGCTACACTTTACTATAGCGTACATTTTGCAGACTTGATCAGTGTTGCTGCGCTGAACCACACACAATGTTTGCACCGAGGTCTGGTTGGTGGGATGATTGATTGATTCTTTGGCTGGTTGGTCAGTGGGTTGGCTGGTTACATAGTGGCACGGTCAGTCGGTTGGCTGGTTGCCTAGTGGCACGGTCGGTCAATTGATTGGTCGTTAACCATTTTGAAGACTGAGTTTGAACTCTTAAGTCCGACGCATCAGGTGTATGTCTAGGTCCACTATCACAAAGAAGCTGATGTAGAGACTTCTGTAGACCCGGTACCGTGGTACTATCTTTAGATTGTGTGTGACTGTGTGCGCACGCGTGCGTGTGCGTGTTTGTTTGTTTGTTGCAGAGCTCTTCTCCCCATCCCCATGCTCAGAAACAAACGGAGTGCGCACGACAGGCTCAGGAACATCACAATGCGGCGAGGCATGTTGGGATTAACCAGGTCATGATTCGGCACAGCATGTACGGATTGGTTGGGATTAGGCCTGGTTTAGACATGTTTCATCCCAGGTGTATATCAAACAGCATATGTATTGAGGACTAACAAAGTAAGCGGCAGCTCATCCTAAGGCACTGAAAGGGATGATTCTTACAACACTTGTGGACCAGGGGCCTACAAACTTGACACTGAGGGTTAGTATAACAAGTATTGGCATAGATTCGCGTGCACTAGAGCAATGGTGCAGGTTTAATCCCCATTTTAGTTCCAAGTCGTCTCGCCATACCAAACTGCATTTAGTTCTGAAGTAGACATAAGCTTCACAACAAGTTTAACATAAGTTAACGGACATGGTTGGCCGGAAAAGAAACCAGTTGTCCATCTCCTAATTCACGTCTTGGCAGAGGTGAAATTCTATAACTGCAAGATTGTATCTGATGTAGGATTACATATGTCTTTGTATATGCAGAGTCGGGGAGACACTGCAGCCAAGAAAACAAAAGAACAACTAATCAGACATCGCCCTGTTGTATCTTCAAATGTCACGAAATGACGAGCTACATGAGAGCTCCTCCAAGTTTGTTATTTACAGAAAATGTGTTTCTCTGAGTAGAAAATTCATGGCAGCAATAAAAGTTCGCCTCAGTTGCTTGGATAAGGGACATGAAAGGTCAGTAAAAGAACATAAAAGCCAGGTCGCTTTGTGATGCTAGATACAGGGTTGATGCCTAATACATCACTAATCGCGGAGAGAGAGAGAGAGAGAGAGAGAGAGAGAGAGAGAGAGAGAGAGAGAGAGAGAGAGAGAGAGAGAGAGAGAGAGAGAGAGAGAGAGAGAGAGAGAGTGCGAACAACAGCAGTGTAACATTTTTAAGACTTACTGACGTTACATTCAAGGAACATCCCCACTTGAGATGATCCATTAGTTCTACGATCTCTGATCTTTTTCCTTTTAGTTATATTACGAGAATCACAGTTTCACGCACGAATTCCGTAGCGCCGATCTGGATTCCGGTATTTGGAGAAGAGAATGGGAATGAAAGCACAGAGCAACATGTACATATATGTACGGGATAGTTACCTGCTTGTATGAAAAGTTACATTACACATACCATCTATGTCAGCATAATGACATAAGTAAACATAGGTGCTTTAGGGGACACTTTCTTTTCCCACCTTCAGTCTCTCTCTCTCTCTCTCTCTCTCTCTCTCTCTCTCTCTCTCTCTCTCTCTCTCTCTCTCTCTCTCTCTCTCTCTCTCTCTCTCTCATGTATCGAGATCTCCCTTTCTTTCTTTCTTTCTTTCTTTTTTTAAAATTCTATGCTCGTATAGGTTGCCGATCTGGTTTCCTTCTCATAAGATGTCCGAATTATACTATCGTTGCCTCGATGAATTCGTGCCATGATGAAGTCGTTTAACATTCTGTCTTGTCGTGAAACCGCACCCGCCTTTCTTAACCATCTAACCTCACTATGGAGTGGGTTCTGTGAAAGCGTGCTGAAAGACTCTGAGATGCTTTGTTAAGCAGACTAGACACAGCAAAACCCACAGACGCCCTGGGGTACCAATCTGGACTGCAACGGTCAGCAAATTATATCCAGAAAATACACATTGCCATGTACATTTAGGAACCAGAGAACGCGGATGAAGAAGACTTCTTAAAGATGCTTCTAAAACTTGTTGATTAGGAGTCTCCATAGCGAAATGATTACAAAGCCTGCCATGCGCTGTGGGGGTTGTGGATACTAAGAGGCAGGAAAACTCCGTTCTGACCCCGGGGCACTCTGTATACCGTCTAGCCGTTCAGGCCCGCAGCCTATCAAAAAGGGAATCGGGTTAATATTCACGAATCTGGACACGAAGACTGGTCCTCAGGGGACCACGTGCTGTAAAACAAACGAAGTGGAGGACGTCGGCGGAAGTCCCGGGGCGAGTTCTCTTTTCTTTGTAAGGAGACACATCCCTGAAATCGGCTTTCCCGAAGATTCAGTAAAGCACCGCGGCTCTTGCAGTGTCTAGGCCAGTGGTTCTCAACCTTTTTTGGCGCGTGCCCCCCTTCACCATATTTTCAAAACGTCATCCCCCCCCCCCTTTCCTAATCAAAAATTTGGCCCGTGCCCCACTTCACCGTATTTTCAGAACTGTCATCCCCCCCCCCCCTTTCATATTTCCTATCTAAAAATCCCCCACCCCTACACAGTATACGTAAAAATGGAAGGTAAATTTAATAGCATATACTAAAACAAGTCTAGACATCCATATAAAACATGATTTGTGGGTCTACTTACTTTATAAAATGAATTTTAGAAGGATGAGACGTATATAACTGTAAAGTATGAAGGGAAAAACAATATCAAGTAATCGGTTCTTGTATTAACGCGATCTTGAAATGGTCTTCATTCCCCCCCCCCCTGGAAACCCTAAAATTCCACCCTGGGGGGGGGGGGGCGGGAAATTCCCCACCGGTTGAGAACCACTGGTCTAGGCGCTCCCGTCGGCCGTTGAAAACCCCACGGAGACGGTGTGAATTTCGTGCCCGGTCGTTACCCATATCCGCAGCAGGTCTCCGAGGTGTACCAGTGTACAGCCTCTAGTCCAGTGCTTCCCAACCGGTGGGGAATTCCCCCTCCCCCCCAGGAGGGAAATTTTTAGGGTTTCCATATGGGGGGGGGGGGCGGGGGGAAGGAAAGAGGATTAAGATTATTTCAAGATCGCGTTAATACAAGAACTGATTACATGATAATGTTTTTCCCTCCATACTTTACAGTTCTGTACTTCTCGCCCTTCTGAAATTCGTTTTATAAACGTAAGTTGACCCGCAACTCACGTTTTATGTAGCGTCTGGACTTGCTCTAGAATGTATTATTAAATTTAGCTTCTATTTTTACGTATACTGAGTAGGGGCGGGGGGGGGGGGGGGGCGGGAGATTTAGAGCTGAGTAAATACGAAAGGGGGAAGAGAAATGACCTTCTGAACATATGGTGAAGGGGTTTATGGGCCAAAACAGGTTGAAAACCACTGTTCTAGTCGATTAAAAAGTCGCTTAAATGCTCTAGTCGATAGATGTTGTTTAGTTTAGTTTAGTCGATGGATCAACATCACGACACACGGGTGCAACCCATAAGTGCTCCGTTCTCCTCCTAACTCAAACCTAAGTCTGGAGAAACTCAGCTCATTGCACGAACTCCGTAGCACCGGCGAGGATCCTGAAATACTTTGGGTAGATTTTTAACTCGAAATTTTGTCCGGGCAGCGCCGTTAGGCTACTCTTTTTCGATTTCCAACTGCCAAGGGATTTTTACGTGCGCAACAGTACACACGGGCGTCCGATCTCACTACCCAGAGACCAGGGGAAATTTTATTACTAGAAGTCCACGAGAAAAAATCCCGGTCATCACCGGGGCTTGAACCCGGGACCTCCAGCACTCGAGGCGGACACCATACCTCGAGACCACGCAGCCCCTCTAGTCGACAGAACAATGTAGGTAAGGAAAGTCAGCAGACTGGATCCCTAACTTCGGGAAAAAGATTGGATCTGAGGGCTACGTCAGTCGGACCGGGGTACGAAGCGGGACTGGGATGCCCCTCCCCACACACACACACACACACGCACGCACGCGCGCGCGCGCGCACACACACACACACACGGCGGCGGTTCGTTTCGTCATTCGGTTGACAAGTGCAGTTTTGTATGAGACTCCTGGGAGGTCGTCGTTGGAGCCAGGGTTGCCAGATTGGCTTTTTTAACGCCACATCCGATAAATCTGGCTTTTTCAAAACAGATTTGGCGTCAAAATATCAGTTTATCGTTTTGGCTTATTTTCTTGGCTTTTGTTTTTAAATTTGTAAAGGCATACTAATTAGCTATAAATGCCTCTTTCTTGAATCGGTCAAGTTAATTTTTATCTTGTTTCAAATCAATAAGCTTAGCTTATACTGCCTTTGGTTCATTTACGAGAACGAACGTAACAACTACAAGTATTAAACACGTATGGTTTTCGTACTATACTTGTACTGTTCTATGCGCACTCATGCACTGCGCAGCCATCTTTCGGTTCAGTTAAGATTTCAAATTCATTATACCTTCATGGCAAGTATTTCTTATTATTGAGCCCATTATCATGGATGATACTCTAATAGGAAATATAATGATCAATGGAGAAAGACATTTGTGGGGCTCAAGAAATCCACTGATGGTTCTGACTCGGCATATTGCAAATTGTGCCGGTTTAATATTGTTCCAAGACTTTCAAATCTCGCAAATCATGAAACAACAGAAAAACACAAGCGGAGCACGCCATCTTCTTTACACACACACACACACACACACGCACGCACACACACACACACACACGAGCGCGCGCGCGCACACACACACACACACACGAGCGCGCGCGCGCACAAACACACACACAAAACAATTTCAGTGATGAAACTAAGCAAGAAAATTGATGATAAAGTCAAATTAGCAGAGTTACAAATTGCTGTTAACATGGCCTGCCGTAGTGCCTTACGCACCATCGATCACTTAGGTAAAATAATGGTGGCCCATGGATGTGGCAGCACTCTTTGTCAGATAAAATTTCACCGAACGAAGTGCATATCTCTAAAATAAGAAATTTTATTTCACCATCTTTACAATCTAATTCTAGATCTGCAGAACAAGAAGTATACACTCATCATTGATGAGTCCACTGATGTCTCGACCCAAAAGTATGTGTGCATCAGCGATAAAAGAAATGAAATTACTACTAGTTTTCTAGGTTTGATTCCAGTTCAGGAGGCTACATGAGAGAATATAGTTAGTTTGATTAACAATGAAATTGCCCTTGTTGCATTTGGCAGAAGAAAATCACACTATTATTAAAGAGCTATACAGAAAACTGCCTTTTATAGATTGGGGAAAAAAAAAAAAGAAGAACAATTTGAAGAAAATGGACAGCCCAAAGATACAGAGCAGTTCTGGCAAGGAGTCATGAAACCAGTGGCGTCACTGGGGTTGGTGTCACCCAGTGCGGTAAACTCTTGGTGTCACCCCTCTAGACTTTCACCATGGTCTTCTTCCGAGTGTTCCTGTACCATATATAATCGCATATAGTAATGTTTGTAAAATAAGTCAAAAAGTTAATAAGGACATAAGAAAGAAAACAAATTGAACAATATAACTTCAATACTTCAGGTAAAACATAAATAAAGAACTTCGACAAACTCGGACAAAGTTACATTTTTGTTATTTTGCTATGTCTGCTTTGTCAAATTTGTAATTGTTTTATTTTGGTGTCACCCCTTGATGGTGTCACCCGGTGCGCCCCGCACCCCCCGCACCCCCCTAGTGACGCCCCTGCATGAAACATCCCCAATTTAAAGAACTTGCTTCTTTTGTTCTTACTTTATTAGCAATGCTGTAGTGGAGAGGATGTTCTCTCTTTTAGACGCAATTATTTGAATTAGAGCAGAACTATTATCTTCAAACAAGTGCTATAAGGAATTTGTTCCTTCGTCCAACAATGATTTTAAACCTGAAATTTTATATTCTAAGGAATCCTGTACTAAATTTCTCAACAATGAAGAAAAATACTTATTTGAAGAAGATGTTTTCATGTGATGTAAATATATTTTAATAGATATTTTAATAAGGCTATGTTTGGCTTTTTGTTTGGCTTTTTCATTAATGACTTGGTTTTTTTTTTATCACAGTGATCTGGCAACCCTGGTTGGAGCTTCGAGTTCGTGCTTTTAGCGACGCTTTCGTTAATCCGTTCTGCGGAAAGAGACCAAGCCATGTGGGATAAAACCCGGTGCAATGAATTAAATTTCTTGTCTTTTACACGGTTTAAACTAGGTGATTGATTGTTTGATTGATTCATGGGTTTATTAATTCAAGAATCGACATCATAGCACTCTGGCAAACCTACAGCCCCGCCATCTCCCGGCAGGATATATCACAGCTGTCATTTCTGTCATTTACTGCCAATGTATAGTACCCTGCGGTGTATGGCAGGGGGGAGGGGTGTCTTTGAGCCTGAGGAATTAAGGCCGCCTGGCTAGTGCAGTCACCGCGAACTGTGCAGGTTAGGATTTTCTTGTTGCCATCGACAGAAAAAAAAAATCCCACACCTTAACGAGGATTCGAACTCGGTCATCCCGAAGGAAAATGCAGCGTCTAGCCACGTAGCCAGCCGTTCCTCACAACAATTTCATTAATACACTGGTTGTAACCAGGCCAATTTCTTCTTACACGCCCTCCCTACCTGGCCGATAATTAACTTCTTGTTTCTAAACCCAAGCTCATAAGTATCACCCCCACAAGTGTGTATCCACGCCCGCTAACGTAACCCAACCATGCGCTGTCTACTTTCACGCTCATACGATGTGTACTTTCACACTCATACGCTGTCTACTTTCACACCCGTGCGCTGTCAACTTTCAAACCCATGCCTGTCTACCACCCACGCACTGTTTACTTTCGCACCTAAGCGCTGTCTACTATCACACCCCTGCGTTGTCTACTTTGAAACCCATAGGCTGTCAGTCTACTTTCAAACCCTGCGCTATCTACTTTCATATCCATACGCTGTCTACTTTCACACCCCTGCGCTATCTACTTTCATACCCATACGCTATCTACTTTCATACCCATACGCTGTCTACTTTCATACCCATATGCTGTCTACTTTCACAACCCTGCACAGTCTACTTTCACACCCCTGCGCTGTCTACTTTCATACCCAAGCGCTGTCTACTTTTACACCCATGCGCTGTCTACTTTCACACTTACCACTGTCTACTTTACCACCCATGCGTTGTCTATTTTCACACCCATGCGTTGTCTACTTTCAGCAGACACACACCTATATTACAGATCCAGCTTTCTGTGGGGAACCGAGTAACGCCAGTAACGTCTATTTCCTGGGGGATTCCATCGCTCCGTGTTTATGTACGTGTGGCGCAATGCTTCTTCTCAAATCCACTACAATAAGTCTGTTTTTGTAGGCTCCATGCGATTTCTACTACCATTGTCTGTCTCTGGGCATGCATGAATAAGCCAGCAGGGTGTGCCAGTGCATGTGGAAACTAAATAGAAATGGCAGGTCAACTTTTCGAGCATCAGCACAAAAGTACTACTTACTACCGGTCTGGAGATATGTTCCGCGACAGCGGCAGTCCAGACAGGTTAATGCGATTATCCTGGCTACTATAAAAGGACTTATAAACACATCGCTGGATACACTTATCCAATAGCGTATGTATGTGTGTGGTGGAGAGAGAGAGAGAGAGAGAGAGAGAGAGAGAGAGAGAGAGAGAGAGAGAGAGAGAGAGAGAGAGAGAGAGAGAGAGAGAGAGAGAGAGAGAGAGAGAGAGGGGGAGGGGGTGTTAAAAAAAGCAACATGTCTCATAAATTGACATACTTTCAACCACTTAATGCACCCGTGATTCTTATATCTGTTAATTATCTGTGGGCAAGACATTCAATATAAGATGTGCAGATGACACAGTATTAAATACAGACAATGAACAGGATCTACAGCATTTAGTAGAAACGATTATTGTACATAGTGTGCAAGTAGGGTTAGAATTATACTGTAAGAAAACAGACATTAAGGTCACCAGCAAAAAAAAGAAATATACAAGTAAATGAAGGCATTCTAAAGCAGTTTTTATTTTTATTTTTTTTTTAAAATTTTTTAGAGTAGATGAGTCGGTGCAACTCTCTTGGAACAGTCATAGCGTCAGATTGAAAATACCTTGCAGCAATTAGAACACGAATCGCCATAGCAATAGCAGCATTACACAAGATGAGAAACATACTCAACAATGAAAAGCTGTAAGAAAAAGAGAGTACAAGTGCTACACAGAGCCTATGTTGTATGCATAAGACAGAGCTTTAAGAAGTAAAGAAAACCCGAAACTTGATTAGAGAAATTACACGTTGGCAGTCACAAGTGTTTGCGCACAATTAGGAGAAATACACTTGAAAACTTAGTAATAACTGCAAAACTTGATAGGAAAATAGTAAGTGGAAGGCAAAGAGATAAATAACTTAAAAAAAATAAAAAGAATCTTGGCAATAACCAAAAAAATTTATAGGA
>JACEFZ010001743.1:0-12897 GCA_014155875.1 Cepaea nemoralis
AAAAACAAGCCGAAGATTTTTTCCCCCCCAAAACAAATTCCCGCGGGCACCAAAAAGGGGGGCCGGGGTCCCCAAACAAAAACCCCCCTTTAATTTATATTTCACCAATACCTTGAAGTTTGCATCGCTTAGATTCTTCGATGTGACCATAGCTTGCCAGAACTAGACTTTCTTTTTGTTTCAGCAGGTAGTTGATGTCTTTCAGATGTACGATGTTTTCTTAAGCCGTTTCCCTGATTAACCGGGCCACAACTTCCTGGACTGTCCATGGCAATATGGTCTGTACGCACTGCATATCTCTCCATAAGGGCCTCTCCTTTCTATGTGACAGCAGTCCAGAGCTGGCCGCTGTTACTGTCTTAAATACCCGATGAGGTTAACCTACCTGTCTGCCTATGCAGCTTTAAAATATTGCCCATTGTCTAGCTTCTCCACTATTATCTATGTAATGCACCAAATTCAAATTCTTTGCGTGTGCAGCTTGAACTAAATAACCTTTGATTTTCACAATAAGGTCAATGGACGTTCTTTAGTGTAAAATGGTTATTTACAGTTCATTTGCGCTTTTAGGTGCCCCAGTCTCTTCTCACATATCATACGAGAAGAATATTAGCACAGTGTACGAAGTCTTTAGTACTGGCAAGGTTTCAAATAAGCGAAAAGCAGCAAGCTCCTGGTTAAATTAGATGCATATCTTTTAGTGTACGATACAATAGAGCCATACCATTTACTGTTTGTCTGTGATTTACTATGCAATGTTAAGTTCAGTAGTTTTCCATTGTTTCTGAACTGTGAAGTTCATACCAGCGAAGAGCGATCTTCTCCCACATTTTAGACGGCTAATTTCGATCCCTTGATCCAATATGCCGTTTAATTTTGTTCATTAACGCCTTAACTATACACGCTAACATGTAGGTTTCCTAATTTCGGAAGGAGACCTGGGCTGCTTGTTATCCTCTGCTCTTTTCGATTTTTTTATTGCAAAGGAGAAGTAAATACCTGGATGGCTTGGCTACTTAGCATGGTCGAGACAACAACAACAACAACAACAAAACTTTATTTTGAAAGGGTTAAGAATTGGGCATGCAGGCCCGTCTAACATTCTGCAGTTTTAACACTCTCTTACACTAACACGGAGCTGATCCACGACTCTGGTGATCGAGTGAGATGGCAGAACATGATCGCCCACGCTTATCGGCATGGCACATGATTGATGGATGGAAAGTGCACAAGAGCACTTCTTTTCAGGCAGTGTAAAGGCTAGAGAATACAGATCTTGAAAATATGCACTCCTAAGTGAAAGCGGATGGGTAACACACCACGGGCGTTTGCCGCCCGTGTAAATGGACAACTCTGCAGCTGAGCAGAGCAGGGCGTAGACCTGTTCTGACAAAACTACGCAGCCAGCCCGGTGTAGCACAATCGGCTGCTGTCAAAAAAACTGTCATTTACTGCCAATATAGTACCTTGCGGTGTATGGCAGAGGGGTCTTTGAGCTTGAGGAATTAAGGCCGCCTGGCTAGTGCAGTCGCCGCGAACTGTGCGGGTTAGGAAATGTGTATGCTAATAAAATAGCCAGCATGAAGTTATGCGCTAATACAGCTGAATCATACAACAGCCATGTGTTGCCACTGGTGTATATGTATTTACATACCCAAATCGACTTGTATAATGATGTTTTCATAAAGTATGTGAAGAAAGGCGCCAGTTTTCATATCACAAGAGATCTTGATATATATGGTATTTTCCTCCACCTTTCATCTACTAATGGATCTTATTCCCCCAGTTAACCCAAGCCAAACATTTTGTAGGCCCGTTAATAATTGGTGGGATTTTGCAGACAGAGGTGTCTGCCGGTTGACTTGGCTGTTCTCACCCCAACCCTCCATAGTCGCCTCTAAAGTGAAGGATTCCAATCTACAGTGTTACAGATCTTTGCTTCCCCAATGAGCGCAGGTAATAAACAGATATGCGATATATGGTGCTAGAACCATAATGTTAGACCAATCGATATGCCATACTCCTGCTTCACTTCTAGGGTTCGTCGAGCAAGCAGTTGACAATTTTCACGAGACACACAGACACGCAGCATTTGTATTAATTACATTGTCATATTAGGATGGAATGATATAAAAGTAAACACCTCACAAATAGAAAAGAAAATTATATATATATATACACACACACACACAGAGCATTTCCTTTCAGGCAGTGTAAAGGCTAGAGAATATATAAGATCTTGAAAATATGCACTCCCAAGTGAAAGCGGATGGGTAACACATCATATATATATATATATATATATATATATATATATATATATATATATATATATATGACATAAGCCTGGGTCATTGACATTGAGTTGAGTGGCCGGGCATGAGAAAGAATGGAGATGAAAGTGGGAGACAGTAAAGTGACTGACCTGGCTATGAGTAAACAGCCAGTCCTTAGAAATAATGGGAAGGGTGAGTGTGGACCCCAGGGGATGGGGCCAAAGACAGTTGTGTGTTGTGTGAAGTCAAGGGACTTCAGGAGAGTTGATGTGTAGATGCCGAACTGATCGGTAGTGTGAGTGAGAGAAGAGACTGACTGCGGGGCAGGTCGTTTCAGGAGTTGAGTTTGAGATACCGAGGTAGTCGGTAGTCCACGGACAACGGGGTTGTGTTATGCTCCGAGTTGTGAAGACAGGCCTGAACCAGAGTGGGTTCTATAGTTGAGCAGTGGCTCCAACCCAATGTGTGGGTTGTATTGTGGGAGATCCAGCCGTGGATAGTAGCTGGATTACCTGTCTTGTGGATTGAGATTAGAAGCAGGCCTTGAGAAGGCATTGATGTGTGCTGGCTAAATTGTGAGGAGGATATTTACATTCTATGGATTACATTGTTTCTGGATATATATATATATGTTCCGTCTGTCCGTCTTATTTCTGGAATAAATGATTATGTGCGCCAACTCAATCTTGTTTCATGACTGGTGAAGGTGCACTTCTGGGGTGAGTTGGATTAAGAGACAGTTATATATCTCAATTGACACACCATGAACATCGTTACCTAGACAACGACAATCACACGACAATATCAAGCAAAGATCATCAAGAACATTGATATTATCATCAAGAACGACGTGTGACATTCTGAGGGCTACGTCCGATTAAGAACATTATAGACAGTGTTGTCATTCTGAGATGTTTGTGGGCTCTTCCCGGAGAGAGGGTGGACAGCGGAGTGTGTCCACCGTATAAACACTGAGTTTTTCTCCGTGCGGGAACTGATACAGACAGTTCACGTCAAATCCACTATAGGTGAATTGGAACCAACCATATCGCTGAAGCGAGAGGGGGTGATAAAGACACGCCATACAGACTAACCGGGAGAGTCCATTACGGTGACAGGTAAATTTGATACCAGGCAGGAGTGCTGAAACTAGCAGACGCGGCGATGAAAGACCAGTGTTGAATCCAGAGTGGCGAGGGCATCGTGTGTGTGTGTGTAAGACGCCACATCGAAGAAAAACTGTCAGCGCGCGGGGAGGGTACGTGGCGCAAATCACAAGATAGCAGACAGTTCAAGTGAAGTTCACGACAGGTAAATTAACGCAGCACAAATCGACCAGGAGAGTCGATTGCAGTAGCAGGGGTGTTTGGTCACGGACAGCACAGAGGAAATGTCGCGTGGACAGTGAGGGGTTTGCAACAAGTGAGGTCAGTCCTGGAGTGTGTGTGTTTGACAGGATTGAACCAAAGATTGAAGACAGCGAGTAATTTCGTCTCAACATCCTGTGTGTGGTGGGATATTTGGTGTGTGTGTGCTGGAGGCAAGCGCACTGTGTTATCGCAAGTTGACTGGTCAAGATTTTTCGACGCAGTAAATAGGACGGGTGGGTACACCAGCGTCCAGGTACTGGGGAAGTACATGTTTGGAAAACAGAGAAAAATTGGCAGTCGCTGATTTGACGGACAGTTGACTGAAGGGGATAGTAACGGTACCCCTACCGCAGCCGGGTGGGGCTGTCAAGTTTATGTGAAAACTGTTTTACGGAGGAATTTCTCACTGAGAGTGATAAAGAGAAATTGAGGTGGCATTGTGAGTTGGGGGTGGAAGGAGGAAAGTTACTCAGAAAAATTTCCACGGCCTAGTGTGGTCAAGATGACTCATTGTGAATGAACAAAACAAGGTTGTTTTGAAAGAATGCCAGATTTTATGTTTCGCCTTTGTTGAACTGTTCTATTATTGTCATCATTATTCTGTTATGAGCAAACAGTGTTAACGTCTCATCATCGCAACCATGGTTGTATTGCTTTGCCAATAAGGATTTATATACCCAAATTTAAAGCGCTGAACATTGGCTGCCATTCTCCTTTTCTTTTTTGGTGAATCTTGTCGGATAACGGAAATCCATAACATTAATGATACAGCGAAGCGCCATCTCCGCAACGAGAGTAACAACAATCGAAAGAACACTTTGGATTATTACTGTGGTGCCACCACGTACAGAGAAAGTACAATAACGTTACGGACTGTGTCGAGACAGAACAGTTTGGATATCACTATCATCTTCAACTTTTGTCGACAGTTGGAACTTCTGATCACCACGTGAATTCAGGAACCACTCAACAAATCAATCAGTCCTTTTGAAATCTAGTGTCGTAGACATTTCCAGCGGATTGCGAATAACTATTAAAACGAACAAAAACTTTGGTGACTGAATAAAAAGAACTTGTGGCGACGGATTTATGGGCACATATTTGTCGGCCAACGAGTTGGACGTTCTGTTTGCTGCTCATTGTCTTATAAATATTGTTTTCGGTTGTTAAGCTGTTACTTGTATGTGGTCCAGTGTTTGTCAAGAGTAGGAGATTTTTGGGGTGTTTCTCGAGAGTCGGGATACAGCACAAAAATTGATTTTTTTTTTCTTTCTGGTGCTTACGATATTTTTGTAAGGAAAACGTTAATGAGTTAACGTGTCATGCAGTGGCATTGGAATAGTCTTAACCAATATCTAGAGCCCAGTTGTCTGACGTCAGATCTGTGTATATGTTGATGCTATAAATTGTTTTTGTTTCTCTTCCTTTTCATAATATTTGCATATGATATTTGCTGTGGTCGGATATATGTTATTATTGTGATCTTTTGTCCTTTTCTGCTGTCTAGTGGTCTTTGTCAGTTTATATTTATATATTACGCGCACTGTGGGTGTCCCTACACAAGCTTGTGGTTGTTACTGTGGTTTTTTTCTGTGTGATCACCGTCTCCGTGTACTTGGCTGGTGAGTCTAACGTGTTTATAGACAACATTTAGTGTTATCATTCATTCGTTTTGTATATGTATTTATATGTATGTTTAACAATATTTCCAGAAATGTTATACAACTATTGGTCATAGATATATAGATATAAGGGAGTATAGGTGATACTTCCCCCCTCACTACCTAGTGCTTATAGAGTGACTGGGTGAGTACAGAGTGATATTTTAGCACTACGAATTTATGTACACAGGGAGTGCGGGTGTACTTAGGGAAGTGACACAAAGACTAACAGCAGAGTCTGTACATTTATAGTTGGCTGATTCACAGCAACGTGTCCACAAGTACAAGATGCCTACTTTAATGGATTATATTGAAGCAGGTGAAAGAATAGGCCTGAAAGGTAAAGAGCTACAGGAGTATGCAGAAGCGAAAGCACAAAAGCAGACAGAAAGAGAGGAGAGGCATAATGAACGCGAGGCAAAGCGTCTACAGGAAGAGACACAAGTAAAACTAGCTGAAATGGAACACAGACGTCTACAGGAAGTAAAGTTAGCTGAAATAGAAAACAAGCGTCTACAGGAAGAGACACAAGTAAAACTAGCTGAAATGGAAAACAAACGTCTACAGGAAGTAAAGTTAGCTGAAATGGAAATTGAGAAAGAGAAGATAAAGTGCCAGATGCAAACTGAAATTGAGTTGAAAAAACTAGAACTATCTTCAAAGGGTCAAAGTGAGGAAAGCAGAAGACCGTCGCAGTCGTCACAGAGATTAAAACTGCCATATTTTACAGACCGAGACCAACTTGAAAATTATTTGGCCAGGTTCGAGGCATCAGCCAAAGCGTTAGGTATTCCAGAGAAAGAGTATGGGATGCGACTTGGCGAATTTCTTACGGGCAAGGCACTAGACACCATGTTCAATTTACCTGTAGAAGAAAGAAATAACTACACTATCTTACGTCAACGTTTGCTGACAAAGTTCCAACTAACTGAACATGGATATAGAACAAAGTTTAGACAGTTAGTGCCAGAGACAAATCAAGATTTCACAGATTTTGTTAACACTGTAAAGAATACATTTAACAAATGGATGGAGCTTGCAGAAGTAGGGAAAGATTTTAATAAATTAGTAGATCTAATGTTAAGAGACAAGGTAGTATCTGCATGCAATTCTAATTTAGTGGCTTTCTTTGAGGAACGGAAGCCAAAGGACATAGACACAATGTCTCAGTTAGGTCAAAACTATATGACTGCACATCCTAACAGTTCTATTGGGAAACTAATGAGTGAGGAAATAGTCTGTGCAGCGTACACTAAACAGGACCAGAATCCAGTCATCAGACCAAGAGCGAAAAGTGTGGATTCAGGACAGAAAGGTGAGCAGCAAGAACTTCAAGATAATGGTTTCCGAGGAAACAATGTTGGTAGAGTAGGACGGTACCCATATAGAAGAGGGAACTTCCAGAGACCTCCAAATTATGCCGGATGTTGGAATTGTGGGAGCTGGAGACACAAGGCAGCAGAGTGTGATGCACAACCATCAGATGGACCAACGAACAACACTAAAAGGGAGATTACTTGTTTCAAATGTGGAAAGAAGGGGCATATCAACCATCAATGTAGGATGAGAGAAACAGAGCACTCAAATGCAGCACAAGTAATTGAGACGCTGAACAATGAAGATTGTAGTGGGTGCAAACCTCTTTTTGAAAAAGACAGTCAGCCAGTCCTAATATGTGGTCATACAGTGAAAGCAGGATCAGCAGTCCATGAAGGAGGAAGTTTGAAGCTACATCAGGGATTTGTCAATGATAGACCAGCGTTAACAACTACGGATTCCGGATGTACGTCTATCGGAGTGAGGAGAAGTTTAATAGATCCCTCGGATTATACAGGGAAAAAGATTAGATGCATAACATTCAACGGCACAGTAGAGTTTTACCCATTAGCCATAATAACAGTAAAAACACCATATATCACTGGACGAGTGACAGCGTGTGTTTTGGACTCACCAGTGGCTGATTTGATCATAGGAAATGTTATAGGAGTTAAAGATTGTACAGAAGAGGAAGTAGTTTATTGGGACCGAAAATATAGTGTAAGCAGTAATGAGGTAGTTACCACAAGAGAAGCTAAATTAGAGAGTATAGCTGAGGTAGAAGAGGCACTTGAAGTAGACACAGGAACTCAGGACAAGGATAGTACAGCTGAGCAGATTAGAATGGATCCCAAATATAGTGCTAGTGAATCCCAGAGACAAGATACTACTCTGAACAAATGTTCCCAAGGGTGTAGGAGAGTAGAACATAGGCAGTCAAAGAAAGGTAGATGGTGCTTCGAGAGGAAGAACAATGTTCTCACTTGCAGGTTTTCAGATAGCAGAACTGCACGTGGGCAAGGAGGAGTACCTTTAGCACACAGAGACCGATATATTAGAACAGCTCAGGATAGTGCATGTGCAGGGTACATAGGCATACGGCGTATGCAGCAGAAAGCAAGGTGCCAGGTATATGGGCCAAGATTGAATAAAGAGTTCAGACTAAACAGAGACTCAAGTGTAACGGTGCAATATGCAGATAGGAAAGTTGAGTCAGGTCAAAAGAGTGTTCGCGACATTACTGACCCAGGGCTAGGGATAGCAAACAGATGTTGTAATTGTAGAGGTACCATGAGTCATGGGTACATGAAAGGTAGACACAGCATCAACAAGAATCAGAGGTGGGTTAATGCAAGAACAGAACCACCTGATATAGTGTCGGTACACAAATAGTATTGTGGGGTCGTGAAGTAGTAAGAGACCTGTGGGTACATAAGTATAATGCTTTTCTATGATGTATTATGATTATTATTATGTGATGTATCAGTTCATGCATTGATACACAAGATAGAAGGATGGTTGTATTTATGTGTGATGAATATAGGAGTGTAATATGAGCATTTGATGTAGTATTTAGGATGGTAGCTGAAGTGAGGTGGAGCCATACTTAGGTCTACCCAGGCTATATGTCTGAGTCACATGTTTAGTAAAGTTTAGTCTCCCAATATTTGAAAACGAAGTTTTCTTTTAAGAGGGGGGGGGGGGGGTGATGACATAAGCCTGGGTAATTGACATTGAGTTGAGTGGCCGGGCATGAGAAAGAATGGAGATGAAAGTGGGAGACAGTAAAGTGACTGACCTGGCTATGAGTAAACAGCCAGTCCTTAGAAATAATGGGAAGGGTGAGTGTGGACCCCAGGGGATGGGGCGAAAGACAGTTGTGTGTTGTGTGAAGTCAAGGGACTTCAGGAGAGTTGATGTGTAGATGCCGAACTGATCGGTAGTGTGAGTGAGAGAAGAGACTGACTGCGGGGCAGGTCGTTTCAGGAGTTGAGTTTGAGATACCGAGGTAGTCGGTAGTCCACGGACAACGGGGTTGTGTTATGCTCCGAGTTGTGAAGACAGGCCTGAACCAGAGTGGGTTCTATAGTTGAGCAGTGGCTCCAACCCAATGTGTGGGTTGTATTGTGGGAGATCCAGCCGTGGATAGTAGCTGGATTACCTGTCTTGTGGATTGAGATTAGAAGCAGGCCTTGAGAAGGCATTGATGTGTGCTGGCTAAATTGTGAGGAGGATATTTACATTCTATGGATTACATTGTTTCTGGATATATATATATATGTTCCGTCTGTCCGTCTTATTTCTGGAATAAATGATTATGTGCGCCAACTCAATCTTGTTTCATGACTGGTGAAGGTGCACTTCTGGGGTGAGTTGGATTAAGAGACAGTTATATATCTCAATTGACACACCATGAACATCGTTACCTAGACAACGACAATCACACGACAATATCAAGCAAAGATCATCAAGAACATTGATATTATCATCAAGAACGACGTGTGACAATATATATATATATATATATATATATATATATATATATATATATATATATATATATATATATATATATATATATATATATATATATATATATATATATATGGTGTGTTACCCAAAAATAAAAATAAAGAAAAACAAAAGTAAAAATAGAAACCTCAAGCTACGGCTTGCAACCTGGAACGTGAGAACCAGGTGTCAAGGATTTTCCACTGACTTGACCAATATTGACGATGTGAGAAAAACGGCTGTGATTGATGCCGAACTCAATCGTCTTAACATTGATATTTCTGGCCTGCAGGAGACTCGCCTTGCTGAGGAAGGGTCACTCAGGGAAAACAATTACACCTTTTTTTGGAAGGGTATAGGGCAGGCAGAAAAAAAGGCAACATGGTGTGGGCTTTGCAGTGAAGAATTCGCTACTGGGAATGATTGAAATTCCAGCAGGAGGAAATGAAAGTCTATTATCCCTGCGCTTGGCAGCCTCTTGTGGGTTTGCCACCTTTATTACTGCATATGCACCGACACTCGATTCCTCTGATGATGTGAAGGATTCGTTCTATGAGGAGTTAGACTCCGTGATCAAGGCAGTTCCAAAATCTGACTACATTTATATGCTCGGTGATTTCAATGCTCGTGTGGGCAAGGACTCGAGTTCATGGCCTAGTGTGCCGTGGAAAATACAACATCGGTCGCATGAATGAAAATGGGCAAAGTCTGCTGGAGCATTGCACCAGTAATGACCTATGTATTACAAACTCCTTTTTTAAAACAAAAGAGATGCATAAGGTCACATGGAAACATCCAAGATCCGGTCATTGGCACCAGCTGGACTTCATCATCACACGGAGACAACATCTGAACCATATATCATTGACTCGAAGTTACCACAGTGCTGACTGTGATACGGATCATTCTTTAGTTGTTGCAAGGGTTAGACTGAGACCAAAGAGAATCTACACAGCTAAACACAAATCTAGCCCCAGGATTAATATTATTAACACTTACGATCGGGCCGCACCCTTCGGTTTACGAGTTAAATGTTTCGGAGACTCCTGTGGGTCGTCGCTAAAAGATACGGAGTTCGTGCTTTGTGCGACGCTTTTCGTGCTGCGGAAAGAGACCGAGCCATATGGGATAAAACCCGGTGCAATGAAGTCAACCCTGTCGACTTTTAAGCGACGTTTAAACACTCACGATCCTGAAAAGTGCTTTCAGTTTCAAAAGCAACTTGAAGACGCTTTCACTAATACACCATAAAATTGTACAGTAAATGAAATGTGGGGTCAAATTAAGGAAACTCTTTATAAAACTGCAGTAGGGGATTACGGCACTGTGGATCATAAGAGGCAGGACTGGTTTGCGGCAAACAGCGAGACTCTGCAGCCCTTGATTGATAAGAAGAAGAAAGCTCTCTTAAGAAACAAGGAAAGACCAACGCGTAACACTCTGAGTGAGCTAAGGCAAGCTAGGAAGGATGTGCAAAAGGCTGCCAGGCAGTGTGCAAATGATTATTGGATCAAGTTATGTAAGTCCATTCAAATCGCAAGTGATAAGGGAAACATAAGAAGCATGTATGAAGGAATAAAGACAGCCTGTGGTCCAGTGATCAAAAGAAGTGCACCATTGAAAACCTTGACTGGAGAAATCATCACTGATAAGAAACAGCAGATGGACAGATGGGTATAGCACTACTTGGAGCTTTACTCAAGTGAGACCAAACTAGCGGATGATGCCCTCAACGCCATAGAGGCTCTACCAACTCTTGACCACCTGGACACACTTCCCACCATAACAGAAGTTAAGTGTGCTATAAATGAACTTGCATCTGGCAAGGCTCCAGGTAAGGATGGGATTCCAATAGAGGTTATCAGGAGTGGGCAAGACACACTCACTCTACAGATCCACCAGCTAATAGAGCTATGCTGGCGAGAAGGACAAGTCCCACAGGATTTCAAAGATTCAAGCATCATAACACTGTACAAGAACAAGGGCGATAGGAGCGACTGCAACAACTATAGGGGTATCTCACTTCTGTGTATTGTTGGAAAAGTATTTGCCAGAATTGTTCTGCGCAGACTTCAAGTCCTGGGAGATCAAGTCTACCCCGAATCACAGTGTGGCTTTCGACAGAACCGGTCTACCATATTCTCATTGCGACAAATGCAAGAAAAATGCCGTGAACAGAATCAACCACTGTTTATTGCCTTCATCGACCTCACAAAGCCATTTGATTTGGTCAGTCGTGAGGGTCTGTTCAAGGCACTAAAGAAGATTGGCTGCCCACCAACTCTTCTGTCTATTGTGGAATCGTTCCACACAGGCATGAAGGGTATAATCAAGTTTGATGGTGCAACTTCTAAAGAGTTTGAAATCAAGAGTGGAGTTAAGCAAGGTTGTGTACTAGCTCCCACCCTCTTTGGAATATACTTTTCAATTCTACTGAAATATGCCTTTCGTGATCAGGATGGTGGTATATACATTCACTCACGCTCAAATGGCAGCCTTTACAATGCTCAGAGATTGAAGGCCAAGACCAAAATTAGGAGGGTACTGATCAAAGAGTTGCTTTTTGCAGATGATGCTGCAATTACGACCCACTCTGAGGAAGAATTGCAATGTCTGCTATCTGCATTCTCCAATGCTTGTTCTGAATTTGGTTTAACAATTAGCAAAAAGAAGATACAGATTATGTCACAAGGTGCACATGGGGTACCATCAATCTTTATTGACGACGCCGAATTAGAGATGGTAGACGAATTTACATATCTAGGATCAGTGGTAAATAGCAAATTATCCCTAGATCAGGAAATCAACATCCGGATTGGTTAGGCAGCAACAACAATGAACAGGTTAAGAAAAAGAGTCTGGGAGAACAGGAAGCTTACTGCAAAAACAAAAGTCCTTGTCTATCAAGCCTGTGTCCTTAGTACTCTTCTTTATGGCAGTGAAACTGAGATGGATAGGACATCTTAGGAGGATGGATGATGGTAGAATACCAAAGGACATCTTTTTTGGTGAATTACAGATGGGTAAGAGATCTCAGGGTCGGCCTCTACTACGATACAAAGATGTGTGTAAGCGGGACATGACTGATACAGGCATTGATAATGCACATTGGGAGCAAGTCGCCGCTGAACGTGTTGCATGGAGGGCAAACATCAGAAATCGAATAAAGACAAAGGAGAAAATTATTGCAGATAAGTCACACACCGAGTGTTTGAGACGTAAGATGGTGCATGATGGTGGAAATGACCACGTGTTCACATGCACCCACTGTGAACGGACATTTACAGCGCAAATTAGCCTTATCAGTCACATTCGCTACCGCCATAGGTAAAAGTTATTATGCCTTTTTAAAGCACAAACTATCGTCTGTCAAGACGGCAGGGTGCCAATGAAGATATATATATATATATATATATATATATATATATATATATATATATATATATATATATATATATATATATATATATGTGTGTGTGTGTGTGTGTGTGTGTGTTGTGTGTGTGTGTGTGTGTGTGGTGTGTGTGTGTGTGTGTGTGTGTGTGTGTGTCGGACAGGCACATACAAGTCCCATAACCGGACGGCGTGTACCTCCAGTCTCCTTTGCTTCAGAGTATTGGAGAGTAACCTGGCACTGAGTTTCAAAACGTCCCATGGGCTTCCTCAGGCCGTTCCTCATTCAATGTTCATTCATTATATATATATATATATATATATATATATATATATATATATATATAATATATATATATATTATAATAT
>JACEFZ010001744.1:0-13117 GCA_014155875.1 Cepaea nemoralis
AGTGGGCTTAAAATACGTGTTTTTTACAGAACCGGTCTCCCATTACATGATATTCCATTGCGAAAAATGCAAAAAAATGCCGTAAACAGATAACCCACTTTTATTCCCTTCACGACCTAAAAAAGGCATTTGATTTGGTCAGTCTGGGGTCTTTTCAAGGCACTAAAAAAGATTGGCTGCCGCCAACTCTTCTGTCCATTGTGGAATCGTTCCACACGGGCATAAAAGGTAAAATAAATTTTGAGGGTAAAAACCTCGAAGAATTAAAATAAAGATGGTTTTAAGAAAGGTTGTTACATCTTCCCCCTTTTTAAATATCTTTTCCTTCTACTAAAAATTCCCTTTCGGATCGGGATGGGGGTATATACATTCACTCACCCAATGGGCCTTTACAATGCTCAAGATTGAAGGCCAAGCCAAATTGGGAGGGTAATGATCGAGAGTTGCTTTTTTCAGATGATCTGCTTACGACCCACCTGGGGATGAATTGCAAGTCTACTATCAGCATTCTCCAATCTTGTTCTAAATTTTGGTTTCAAAATTACAAAAAAAAGACACAGATTATGTCACAAGTTGCACTGGTGTACCACAATCTTTATTTGACACGCCGAACTAAGATGGTAGACCCTTTTCCTTCTGGATCTGGTAATAGCAAATTATCTCTAGATCGGGAAATAAACACCGGGTTTGGAAAGGGCAGCAAAAACAATAACGGTTTAAGAAAAAGAGTCGGGGAGAACAGGAAGTTTACTGCAAAACAAAAGTCCTTGTCTATCAACCCTGTGTCCTCTACTCTTCTTTTTTGGCATGAAACCTGGACAACTGACTCCATCAAGAGAAACATTAAACAGCTTTCATATGCGGTGTCTGCAAAGAATTTTTGTATTAAGTGCAAAAAAAATCACAAATACTGAAGTTTTGGGAAAGACGGGTTGTGTGAGTTTTTTCCCCGCTCTGTCTCGTAGACTTAGATGGATAGGCATCTTAGGATGATGATGGTAGAAAACCAAAACATCTTTATTTAATTACAGATGGGTAAAGTCTCGGGTCGGGCTCTACTCTACAAAATGTGGTAAAACGGCATGATTGATACAGGGTTGATAATGCACATTGGGAGCAAATGCCGCTGAACGTTTGCTGGAGGGCAAATCAGAAAAGGAAAAAGAAAAAGGAAAATTTTGCGATAAATCACACACCGAGCTTTGAGACGTAAAATGGGCATGTGGTGGGAAAAGCCATGTTTCACATCACCCAGTGTAACGGACATTACAGCGCAATTGGGCCTATCAGCAATTTGCTACGCCATAGGTAAAGGTTTTTATGCCTTTTTAAAGCACAAACTATCGTCTGTCAAGACGGCAAGGTGCCAATGATTTCAAAATGATGATAGTTAGTTAGTTAGTTAGTTAGTTAGTTAGTTAGTTAGTTAGTTAGTTAGTCGCGGTTTCAACTTCATGTCAAAGGGTCGCCCTATTATGCTACATTCCTGTGTCAGTGAAAATCACACAAAAAATTATCCTCACTGCCCCATGCAGTGGAACAGACAGGAGTCTCGACAAACCAACAGCCCGCACAGCTATTCTATGTATAATGCCGCTGCCAGAATGCCAATACAAAAATCCACTACGAAAAATACTGTTCATCGTCGATGCAAGCGGCAGTCACTAGAAAACCAGCAGCCACTCATTGCTGTATAAGGCAACCCAGTAATTTCAGTGATCGGCCTGTAGCCATTTCCCTGAACATGCAGTTCACGCTACAAACAACAGCGGGCAGATGTGAAAGAACTGCCCACGAAATTTACAGCTCACAGTGGCGCTCAACGCACTCAACTCAGTAGCTGGGCGACGGAAACATATATTACCAGTCCAATGCGTAAGGAAATCGTAGCCACAAGCGTAAACACTCCAAAGGCTTTAACAGCTCAACTGCCTATCCTCCATGTTGGACCGGATGTCTGCTTTTGCAAACAATGTTGAGAATATCGTGGACAGAGAAGATAAGCCCTGAGGTATCATGAAATTTCAAAGAATATCATGGACGGACACAATAAGGCATAAGGCAGTCCTCCAAGGAAAAAAAAAATTGAAACCTTAAATTGAACACAATGTAAACACGGAAGCCATAAACATTATATTGCATAATATACAGACAGCGATACAAAAGTGGGCAATGATACAAGATGTAGATCACATGACTTGACTATGTCCACATGACCTCTATGCAGGTAGATCTGAAGTTAGTGTGTAGGCCGTGCACATCCTCTGGTTCCTGGGCTTGGAGAGAGGAAGCAGAGCTCGGCAATGCTATTCCCGCGGGAGATGATACTGTTTATCATTACGGGAGAAAAGACTCTAAGCAGCTTAGCTCAAACAGATGAGAGATTTCAGAGCTCAGACCATCACTTCGCTATTGCATCGGATGTAAGAGTGAAGACATTGTCTTTCTGAACATACGAGGGGCTGCACATGGAAACCTTAATGTGTGTGTTTCTTTTTACTGGTGATTATATTTTGAGAAAGTAAAGGACAAATGTATCATTTTTTCGATGTAGTCACCATTGCGTTCATTGCACGTAATCCAGTGCGATAAACTGCTTGTATTCCTTTAGAACAAAATTGTTTTGGTCGCGTAGTGACCACAGAGTGGCTACTCAAATCTATCACGCATTATGTAAAAGGATATGGAAATATGGTATATGGCCAAAAGATTGGAAGAGAACTATTTTCATTCCAATACCAACAAAGGGCAACTTGTAATTATGCACCAACTATAGAACTGTTGCCCTGATCTGTCATACGAGTAAACTTCTACTAAAATCATAATCGTAAGAAAATAAAAGAAGATATTAGGGTTGCTCTAATGGGCTACACTTGTGCCCCTAAGTTTGCTTTGCCTATCACACATAAGCTGAGAAGTATTAAAGTAATTAAATTTAATGAATAATCATTATAACTAAATCAAACAATAGTGCATACATTGTTTCTCAGTACAAACCTGCCTCGTGTGTTCCTGACATTTTCCATTTTGCCTGAAAATGATGTGCTTCAAAATATGATGTTTTAATTGTGTTTTATTGGTATTATGGAGCAGTTCTCTTGATATTGGTGAAGAAATGTGGTGTATTTATCAATTCTCAGTAAATTTCATTGGAGTATCATCAGCGATTGAGAAGTAGTGCCTTAGTAAGTGGAAAGTTTTAATAATTGTCACCCTGTCTTCAATGTTTGTTTTGTTTTCCTTTTTTTTTAAAACACGTCTGATAATATTATTATGATATTTCTAACCTATAGTAATAGTAGCAATACCATCGTATTCCTTTGCAATCTCCTTTCATTTGATATGCAATACAATATATCTGCTACCATTGCAAAATTTATTTTACATCATTATTGTGACACACCCATACTTCCCATTTTCTGCCATCAGTTTCTGTTTGGTCCAAACCCACTTTATTTTGGCAGTGAATCAGTTTAAGCTGGTTTTAAACAAGGAAGAGGGACAAGAGATCACATACTCAACATGCGTTTAATAATAGAGAAGTTCAGAGAATTTAATGTAAACCTATTCTCGTGTTTTGTGGATTATCCAAATTCTTTGACTGTGTACAATATCAGAAACTCTGGAACATCACGAGGCAAATTGGCTTTCCGTCACATGTAGAGCAACTCATGAAAATGCTTTATCTAGACCAACAAGCATAGGTTAGAATAGATGGTGAGATATCAGATTGGTTTGACATCAAGCAAAGAGACCGACAGGTCTGTGTGCTGTCCCCCTGTTTGTTTAACCTGTACGCAGAAAATGTAATGAGACATTCAGAGATTATATAACCAAGGAGCAATATGATGCCCTAACTATATCGGTGATCATGAAATACCAGAGATTCGATATGCTGATAAGACAGTATCTTGGTTATGGTTTAAAATAAAAAATGAATGAATCATCGTTCAGTGTTATATCCTTTGCAGGCCTTCCCCCTCCCCTTCCTATCTCACAGACTTCCAAATGTATCTTTATCATAAGATAGAGCAGGACACAATGGATTACGAAACTACAAGCATTCAAAATTCAAGATTGGCGAATCAGCCATGTGCACATGTGCATTGGCACCGCAGACATAAGATCACATACCACAAGAATGCCCAAATTACGCCGTCTATAATCAAACTTTCTGGTCTAGAGAAACGACATTGGACGATAAACACTGTGGACTACTGAGTGGAAAACGAAGAAGAAGAAGCAGAAGAAGATTGATGGATTGATTGATTGATTGATTGATTGATCTTTATTCCATAAGGGTTACAAACTGGTACGCTGTACGCTGATGACCTGGTTCTATGGAGCACAAATGAAAATGCATCAGTGGCCCCACTACAAAGAGCTGAAGATACATTTGTTGCGTGGGCAAATAAATGGTGTGTCAGCATAAACACTGACAAGTGCAGCACCACTCTATTTACCCTCTTTCCAAAACAAAAGGCAGGGATTATCCAGATAAATGGAATACCCTTAGAGAAGACAAAGAACCAACATACCTTGGAATAACATTTGATGGCAGGCTGACATGGAGAAAGCACATCAACAAAGCAGCAGCAAACGCCAGAAGGAAAATAGCCATCCTGAGAAAACTAAGTGGAACCACATGGAGAGCCAGTGGGAAAATACTTAGCAAAGTTTATCAACAGAGCATACGACCACACCTGGAATACGGGTCAACTGCGTGGTGTTCAGCATAAAAAAACCACACTACAAGAGCTGGACAATGTGCAAAATCAAGCACTTAGAGTCACCACAGGAGGGATGAGATCAACCCCTATAGTGTAAATGGAGAAGATGGGGAGGACACAAGCACTGAGAGAGCGCAGAGATACGAAAACGCTAATACAAGCAGAAAAGTACCTCAGCTTGCCAGGTCACCTATGAAGAACAGATTTGAAAACTTAGCTATAGGGCGGGTAAAAAGAAGCAGTTTTATCCACCAGGCCAAGCCACTCTGCAGAGAAACCAAAGATCTGCCCACAGCTGGTATCCCCCTAAATAACTATACCATAACGAACTCCATGGAAAGATGAACATAGTCTATACCTACAAATCTAGACACAAGTGAGAGGAGTATTTGACAAGGAAGAATAGAACAGTTCGCGGCGCAGAACAGCCACTCTCAGCTTTCTTAATGAAGAATACCCACAGGACCTCTCATTATCGACACACCGGAACCAGTCATTATTTTGCGCCTTAAAACAGGACACATTAGATTACGCAACCACATGTACACAAAATTCAGGATTGGTGAATCAGCCATGTGCACATATGGATTGGCGTCGTAGACAGCAGAGCACATTCTCAATACTGCCCAAATTACAACATGGCTAGGCAAACCTTCAGGCCTAGAGAGATGACAGTGGAAGATACACTCTATGGACCGCGGAGTGAACTAAAAAAAGACAGTTAAATTCATAAGAGAGACAACATTGCAGTTATAGACATATTTCAAGCGAACGAAAGAAGAAGAAGAAGAAGAAGAAGAAGAAGAAGAAGAAGAAGAAGAAGAAGAAGAAGAAGAAGAAGAAGAAGAAGAAGAAGAAGAAGAAGAAGTTCGGAATAGTATCAGACTGTCATCTGCCATACAGGTCGCATGAGGCGACCAAGGAGGAATGGGCCTGGTACTGGCATGGACAAATTTAGCCGCAAAATCAAATCAATCAATCAAATCTCACCCGATGTGTCTCCACCTTGACATGGTGGGGGAGCTTGAGTGTCCCATCGACCCCATTTGCTTGCCGATGGGTGGAAAACTACATATCGGACAGCTTATGGGATAGGGGCCAGACTAAGAGAGACACAACCTGCTGCTCTGCGGGTTAGACTGAGGTGAGGATAACAGTCAGAAGTTTAAATCAGGCGCACGAAGGCAGAAGTTCTTGGTCCGAACAAAACACATAAGGCTCCTTGTCGAGGGCTGTGGCTGAACGCCTCTAAGCCACAAACCCTCGGATCTGAGAGCCAGGCCGATACCCGCCTACCGAAAAATAGAGACGTGATACTGAGCAAGCTACAAGCTCAGGTCTGATACAAGTTCGAAGGCTCTCAGCTGGGGGATATGAGAGATTCCCGGATGAGAGGGCCAGGCCGTTTCTCGTTCACTGCTGCACGAAGGTAAGGTGCTGAGCCGGCAGCACATGTAGCCTACCTCGTGAGCGAGTACAAAAAGTCAGAAAAGTGCCCCAGTCGAAGGAAATGGTTACGAAAACTGTCTGTATCTAACTCATAGAGAGTGTAGACAAAAGTGGAAGAACGTCTCAATGACGCGAAATGGAACGCACGGCGAGCGAACCTATTGCGTGGTCTGAAGTCAAAAGCAAAAGCTTACCGAGTGGATGTCGCTCGCAGTCTGACCGCTCCTGGTGTGTGCTTGAGCGATCAGTGGCATGCGAAATGTCCAACACATGGAAGTGAGGAACTAAAGCAGCCATGAGCAAGACGTGGCAATTCCTCGGGTGTCCCAGTCTCAGAGCAATATGTGCCGGCTCTGCAATTATGGAAGCCGCCTTGGATAGCAAGGGAATGCCCATGATCTGCCCCTGCCTTCCCTTGAGGGCCGACCGCGATGTCGTTGATCGTTCTATCTTGACCAGCTGAGATGTGGGCGACATCACAACAGTCTAACGTGCCTCAAAACCAGAGGAAGGCTAACCTCATTAAACAATGCCCGCCGGATGCCGGAAGTGTCGTCCTACGGGTGGCAAACTAAAAATTGACACTACGCAATTACGTCCGAGTGAAATGTCTCGTCCGAATGTCTCTCGTGCTAGGAACAGCTCTGACTACTTAGTTTCCGAATGCCGCTCTTGTTCGGAACAGCTCTGACTAGGTAGTTTTCCGAATGTCTGTCGTGCCTGGAACAGCTCTGACGGGCGCAACGACAAGCACATGTCCGAAAACTCGCTGAGTGGATGCCGTCTGCAAACCTGTCTGGTTTGCGCGGGAATGGCCCGGGGCAAACGAAATGACCAATATATTGAAGTGAGGATTTAAAGCAGCCATGAGCAGGACGTGACGATTTCCCTCGGTGAGCCCAGATCCAGGGCGTTATGTGTCGGCCCTGCAACTATGGAAGCAACCTTGGGTGGCGGAAAATGCTATGGACTGTCCCTGCCTTCCTTTGAGGGATGACCGTTGGCCTCGACCGTTCAACCTTGGCCAGCATGGGTGTAGATGGAACCACAAAAGTGAGAGTCTCCCAGGAATGCTACCTGGTCAAAAAAGCACGCTGTAGTCGGAATGTGTTGGCCTACGGGTTTCGGCCCAAGACAGACACACCGCATTCACATCTGAAAAAACACTCCGGATGAACGAAAAGAAGAAGAAGAAATCAATCAAATTCCAAAGATGACGAAAATAGAATAACCAAGCCAATATTCGGACAGGAAGGTGTTCTAGAAGAGACATAATATGATCAGGACGTAGCCGCTACTAGCCCGGATCACAGATTTTCTTTCTTACGCTTAGGGACATTTCCAGAATTAACAGCTATAGAAAACACGAGGATAGTATGACTATAAAGGTCTTTCTGTGGAATCAACAGGGTAGATGAAACATAAGAAGACCTAAACACATGCAGAAACGAAAAGGAACAAACATGTATAACATAGGGAGGCCATGGACAGAGCTGTCTGTGAAATCTAAGGACAGGATCGCTTTGAGTTGGTTAGTTAATAGTCTATGTCCCAATGGGGTATAGGTGAAAAGAAGAAGAAGAATTATCCTCAAGCCATTACCGTGGTTGAATATTAGAACACCAATCTACCGACGTCTATCTCCCTGGTTGGATCGAAAAGGTCACAATGACTGGATCGAGATAGTCGGTGCAGGACATACCCTAGCAATAACTTTTATGCATCTCTTTCTCTGTTTGACTTAAACACAGATTTCGTCCCACATTGCCATGGTCCAGTTGATACAGGTCTGGAACATGGCATGAGTTGGAACAAGCGTGGTCGACAGAAGGAGACCGTGTGAAGTGACCTACCACAACAATGGTCACAAAAGCGTGAAATGTATGCAGGACGTCTTGTGCGAGGACAAAACGTCACATTACGTCAGTTGAACGAGAGCTACGGTCAAAGTCGGACCTAGTTCTGAGTTAACAGAGCATGGCTAACATTATGCTGCTCATTTTTGAATATGTGCTGTTTAGACATTGTCTTGGATATTTGTGAGTCTTTTGTGGGACAACTGACTGTACTATCAACACATAATGTATAGTCTTAGTAAAATAGACTGAACAACTACACCGGTATCTTGTTCTGCAAGCTATGTTGAGACGGCCTTAGTAGTCAACTTTTATAGACTGCAAAGGCTCAACGACCATCAAAAGTGGCAGGAGAGATGGCTATAAGATCAAGATTAAGCATCTCTAGATAGAGATATCTACGAAACGCCATTGAAATAGTCCAGTGGTGGCGCGTCAGGATGATGTTGTCATCCAGGGCGTGTGAAGTTGTCTTATCGCACAAGGCCCAAACCGTGGCATCCCTACGAAAGCCAAGAAAAGAAGCATTTCAAATGTCCCCTCTAATAATTATCAAGTTTTAAATAACGCCAGGGACAGATCGACTGAGCCAACAATGACGCTCCCTGGCACATATCTGGTGAAGATTTTAACTTATCCCTTCCCCGATCCATTATAAACACTGATTATGACCACAGTCTGGTCAAGAATTTAGTGCGTCTCTTCATCAGGATGGCCTAATAGAGATCACGACCCCAATCTAGACAACATGCAAGAAATGATCTGCCTCTGTGTAGACAGAACGTTCAAGGAATCATCTGTCTCTGTGTAGATAGAACGTGCAAGGAATCATCTGTCTCTGTGTAGACACAACGTGCAAGGAATCAAATGTCTCTGTGAAGACACACCATTCAAGTTCCTGTCTAGCATACTCCCATGGTTCTTGTGTTCCGAAAGGAGGAAGGAGAACTCTGTAGCACAGCGTGTACTTAGATACGGGGTCGGGAAGAACTGTTCTAGGCCACGATGAGGCCAATAGATCCAAGCCATGCTGTAGTCAATTGTGTTCAGCCATGCATGTTCTCGCATCGACTCAATGACTATATTCAGGATGATCTAGATTGGCGGGGCCATAAGGAAAAGGCGTGAATCTCTCAGGAGGCAGGAAATGACGAATATCTGTGTTGTTTTTTCTTTCTGTGTGTGCAGGTCATGCGGGTGTAAGAGTAAACGAACGACGAGCAGATTGGCTTGAAGGCTTGGCTACTGTGGGAAGCAGACGAGCAAACTTACCAGGATGACATTGTGAAGGCCCTCAGGGAGGTAGAACCAGTTCGTAACTCAAAAGGTGGATGCAATTCTGTAACTGTGACCAGACTGTAGGGCCATCACGTAAACTGGGGTCAAGCTTGATAAAAGGGCGATTTGGAAAGTCAAAGAAGAATAGTCAACCAACACAGAGCTGGCGTGGTCACTTGCTACATGTGAAGGAGATGGGAAACTGAGGAGGGCATCCGGGCAGTTATTGTCTATTTTGCCATAGATCTCTTCTTTGATCTTATAGATCCATTCTAACAATGATATTCCTCGACGACACCGTCTCAGTCCATTAAGCATAATTTTTCTTTGTCTACTTCTGCTCTGTTCCCGCTTTATTACAGTTAATCTTTGATTAACCGTCACTCGTTTAACCTTCAGGTTCTGTTATCTGTCACAGTCTAAAAAGAATGCGTGAGTATCAACAAACAAACATACGTTTTTAAAATATTCTACTGATTACTTTTACCCCATAATGTATAAAGCTGGAAGAAATTGATGGCGATGAAGGATCATCTCTTAACCAAAAATCTACAACTAACCACTCAGAAACAGAAACAATGTTATCAAAGTACATCGACTGGTTTGAAATGCAAGAAGAGGAAAATTTAACACAGATCCTACTTCGGCGTAAGATACATAACATCGCCGCGCAGAAAGCTCAAGCCTCAAAGACACATCAGGAGATGCAAAAGTATTTTTAAGTGACGTAGTTTTATAATATTACAATACATTTCTGCACATTACTACTTTTATATTGCAGTTTATATTGATCGTTTTGTAAAATTAAATACACAGCGTACGTATTATTCACTTTTGACGGATTTTATTTTCATTTTCGTCCCAAGCCTGTAGTGAAATAACGCTACTGTACATACTATTAAGATATTTCTGTTAAATGTCAATTCGGATATCCGTCACAACCTTGGTCCGGGCGGTGACGGTTAATGGAAGACTTACTGTACTAGCAATATATTTGTCTGTTTAACTAACTAACTAACTAACTAACTAACTAACTAACTAACTAACTAACTAACTAACTACATAACTAACTAACTAACTAACTAACTAACTGACTGACTAACTGACTGACTGACTGACTGACTAACTAACTAACTAACTAAATATATCTCTGTTTAACTAACTAACTAACTAACTAACTAACTAACTAACTAACTAATCAACTGAATAACTGACTAACTAACTATCTAAACTACTGACTAACTGACTAAGTAACGAATACAAATGAATCAGTTCTACTTACCTTCAGATAATATCGAATAAATATGGGCAGACACTAATACAACCAAACACGGATAGCTAACTATTGTCCACATCCTTACGTGTTTGTACTTCTAGGATGTGTATTTTTATGTCTATTAATGTTAAAGTAATCCCCAAACTTACTAAAAATGGTCCTACTAATATGCTAGTATATTACTGTAGCTAATGAATTATAAGGCCATAGGTACATGATGTCAATATTCTGCCTCTTAGCCGATCTGATATATTATATTATCGGGGCTATCTTCTATATTATCTTAGATTCTCACTTACAATATCTTAGTCTAATACAGTAACATAAGCGTTAAATACACAAGCAACACTCGATGCTTATAGAAACACCAGTTACGATCGACAATGATATAGAAACACCAGTTACGATCGACAATGATATAGAAACAATACAGTGTTACTCTGTGTCGCATGAAGCTGGTCATTGTACTATCACTTGTCGTTACATTTACTTCGTTAAGTGTCATTTATGAATCATGTCAGTTTGTCGTTTCTTTCCTTTCCTGTCCCGGTTTGGCTTTTGGTCCCGCGTAGTCAATAATAAGTGTCCGCTTGACTAATTTTACCATGGTTATTCACATTTTGGTTTCTTCTTCTTTCTCTTCGTCCACCTCTGGACGTTAATATGAATGTATGCAAAGAAAGCAGCAGTGAACTTAAAGCTTGTTGGTATCCCCATAGTGTTTGTTCTGAAATGGAGCGGGTGTAGGCCAAAATACATTTCGCAGTTTTGCATATGTTGGAGACTCCTGCAAGAAAAGTGTAGCCGTCATGTTACCGGCTCCACAGTTACTTCCATTAGTATCTCCAATCTTTAGTTTATTTAACATGTGGTATTTCAGCCTGTTGTGGACAGTCCGTAGTCTGAAGATTGTAACATGTTCTTTCGGTTGAACAATTGCTTCATCTTTGTGGTGACCTGAATGTCGGTATCTTATGAGCGCTGTTCTGGTTTCAGTGAATTGCACTTTAAATACTTGCATATTCTCGGAGATCTATCATCATCATGTGGCCTGTGAAGTTTGAGGAATAATAGGTAAACAAAGTTGAGGAAGGTAACAGAATATTTTGTATTGGACTGACAAGGAAAATACTTACTACTGACTTCGTGTGAATGTATTCTGCTGGTTTTGTTTCTTGTTCTTTTGCGGCTTCATGTTAGGCCATTATTGATCTTGTTCCTCTTGTTGTCCCTCTTGTTGTTGTGTGTAGGTTAGGAGATGGTGGGGGTTGTTTGTATGGGTGGGCTCGGGATCTGTGAGTGGGCTGGGGGAGATGGGAGATTATGTGGGTGGGTGCGGAATTTGTTTGTGGATAGGTGCGGGATGTGTGAGATGGCTGGGAGATGTGTGTGTGTGTGTTAGTGTGTGTGTGTTAGTGTGTGTGTGTGGGATGTGTGGTTGAGGGATGTGTGTTTGGCTGGGTGGTTGGAGGTGTGTGGGTGGAGGAGATGTGGGTTGGTGATTGTTGGTGGGTTATGGGATAGGTGGAGGATATGTGAGTGGGTGGGGAGATGTGCGTGTATGTGTGGGGGATGTGTGGGTTGGGGAATGTATGTGTGCTTGGGGTGTGGGTGAATGGGATGTGTGGTTGGTGGGAGTGTGTGTGGGTGGGGAGATGTGTAGGTGTGGGGATGTGGTGGATGGGTGGGGGAATGTATGTGAGCCTGGGGTGTGTGTGTGTGGTTGGGTGAGGGATGTGTAGGTGAATGGGGGATGTGTGGGTGGGTGGTGGATGTGTCTCATAGCATGGTATTATGCATTGTTTATGTTTAAACAATTCATTTGACAATGTTTTTCCTATGCACTATTAATAAACGAAAGATGAGTGATTGGAAGGGTCGAATGTAAGACGGGCCTGCGTGCCCAATTTGTTACCCTTTGAAAATAAAGTCCGTTTGTTCGTTCGTTCGTTCGTTCGTTCTTGTTGTTCCTCTTGTTCTTTATCTTATTGTTCCTCTTCTTGGTCGCCTTTCACATGCTTTTCTACATGCCATTGATGCTGCTTTTGTTGTTGTTGTTGTTGTTGTTATTGTTGTTGTTGTTGTTGTTGTTGTTCTTCTTCTTCTTCTTCTTCTTCTTCTTCTTCTTCTTCTTCTTCTTCTTCTTCTTCTTCTTCTTCTTCTTCTTCTTCTTCTTCTTCTTTCGTTCGCTTGAAATATGTCTATAACTGCAATGTTGTCTCTTGTATACATTTAATAGTCATTTGTTAGTTCACTCAGCGGTCCATAGAGTTTATCTTCCACTGTTGTCTCACTACGCCAGAAGGTTTGCCTGGATATGGTGTAGTTTGGGCAGTCCTGGAATATGTGCTCTGCTATCTGCAACGCCAAACCACATGTGCACATGGCTGAGTCACCAATCGTGAATTTTGTATACATGTGGTTGCGTAATATATGTGTCCTGTTCTGAGGCGCAGAAGAATGACCTGTTCTGGTCTGTCCATAACGTGGTAGTCGTCTTGAGTAGGTTTCAGTGGCCTTCTTTTTTT
>JACEFZ010001745.1:0-12984 GCA_014155875.1 Cepaea nemoralis
AAAACCCCTCAAAAAAAAAAAGTACCACATCAAAACATTTGGCCTTGTGATTCTGCGACGGCTATGTGGTGACTTTAAAAATTTACTATGGACGAAACACCGAATACAGTCCAGATTTAGATCTCACAACTGCTCATGCAGTGAAAGTGTTTGCCACACTACTGAATGTTCTCGGAGCTGGCCATCACATCTTTGCTGACAGAATTCTACACTTCGAAAGCTCTGATTGATTATCTGCATTCCAACAATTTCAATTATACAGGAAACACTGATGTCAACCGAGTAGGCTTCCTCCTGAGTTGATTATGGATACATGATCAGAATTGCGGCAAAACTTCTTTTCGGATGGTTGATGGAAGCAATGGTTTTTATAGTTTAGAATAGTGTTGTTTGTTCAGTAAATTCAATTGGATTAGCAGTGAAGATATTTGGATAACAACGCCCCCTCGGTAAGTACAATGTTTACATTTTTTTACCTACTTTGTCCAATTATTTTACAAATTATATTATTATTTTTATTTTATTTAAAAACTAAAGCAGAAATTCTCCTACCAAACATATTCCTTGGTCCAATCCCCTTTATTTTGATAATAATACAACATTTTTTTACAATTTTAACCATTTTCATAACTTTAGTGAGAGACCCCACCTTCCAGATTTCAGCCATTATTTTTTGTCATTTTTGTTAAAAAGACATTTCAGAATATAAACCCAAAAACCTTCTTTTTGGGTTACTTTAATGAGCAATACTTTTTAAATTTCTGAAGAAAGGGTGTTTTGTTTGATTATTCAGTAAATTAACATGATTAGCAGTTAGGAGTGTAGAAAACACATTCTAAGGCAATGTTTACATTATTTTTACCTACTTTTGCCCAATTATTTTAAAAATTTATATTATTTTTTTTATTTTATTTACAACCTAAAGCAGAAATTCTCCTACCAAACAATTCCTTGTCCAATCCCCTTTATTTTGATATATAATACAACATTCTTCTACAATTTTAACCATTTTCATAACTTTACTTTTGGGGGAGACCCCACCTTCCAGATTTCAGCCAATTTTTTGTCATTTTTTTTAAAAAGACATGGTTCAGAATATGAACCAAAACTTCTTTTTGGGTTACTTTAATGAGCAATACTTTTTATTTTTCTGAAGAAATTTGTTTTTGATTATTAGTAAATTAAACATGATTAGCAGTATAGGAGTGGAAAACACCTTATAAGTGCAGTTTTTTAATAATTTTTACCTCTTTTTAAATTTCGTTTGTTATTATTAAACCTCTCATATTGTCATAATATTTGTAAACCTATCAATTAATTATTAACACTGTCATGTTCCTTGTGCAATCCTCTTTAATTTGATATGTAATACAATAGATCTGCTACCATCTTAACCATTTTAAAAAAAGTTATTGTAACACACCCCTAGTTCCAATTTTCTGCCAAAAATTTCTGTTTGGTCACAGCCCAGTTTTTGTTTGGTAGTGAAAGAGTTAAATGGTCATAGCTGGAGTATGACAAGTAAAACTGCTATCTCCCGCCATTGAAATATCACATTACAACATGCGATCTTCATAATTTCAGTGTGAGATTGATTGCCAATTTAACCCTTTTCAGGGCACACGTTTTTCTATTTTGTAACTCTTTTGTAACTTTTGAGGTTTCTGTAACATTTAGGATTACGTTAGTAAAAACATCAAATCTAAGGTGTTAGTAAAAAGATTTTTGTTAAATAAAAAACAAAATGAAGGAAAATGAATGCAGATGTATTATTTTACTCACATGTGAAATAAATAATCCAATGTTGCCTGCAATATGGTTGCATTTGTTGGAACCCATGCTCGATCATTTATCTGTTCGATCTTTTTGTCTAACATACTCATTTGTTTGATTGGCAATGTTTTAAGTCTCAGAGAGATCCGAAGTATGTGCACTGCATGCTGATATCACTGATATCTAGCTCCAATTAATAGTCAACTTCGTGCACTTCAGTGTCACTTAAATTGAACCCAGCTAAATCTCCGCTATCACTTGAAGAATCGGCAAAATCCATTTTGAAAAACAAAGCATAAAAACCCCGAAAACTATAACAAAATCCGATCAGATTTAACCCTTTACAGGGCAGACACTTGTCCGTTTTTTAGCCCTGAACGGGCAAGATTTTTTCAGGTTCGGTAAAATTTCGGGTTGCATTAGTAAAAACATCACAAATGTGTTAGTCAACCGATTTTAGTTAAATAAACAACACAATGAAGGGAAAAGCATGCAGAATATGTTACTCACGTGATTGTTGTCGGTAATCCATATATGAACACAAATATTTACGAAATACAGCATATTGTTTGTGATTTTCCGTCATCTATACGGCAATTTACAAACACATTTTCAGAATCATATTCACTTTCTTTAAAGTCCGAATGCAAAGTAATGCTTGTCACTGATATCTAGCTGCGATTAATAGTCAACTTCGTGCCCTTTAATGTAACTTAAATTGAACCTAGCGAAATCTTGGCTATCACTTGAAGAATCGCTGAAATCCATTTTGAAAAACTAAGCGTAAAAATCCCGAAAACTATCAAAAAAAGTCCGTAAAAGTCCGTTCAAATTCATAGTAGGGACTTACAAATGGCGGCCATGCTGTCAAGCTATTCGGCGAAAGTAGCCATCGGAAGTGTCGGAAAGCCGAGAGATCGCGTTTTTACAATGCATAATAGTATTGGTCGGTTTCAGACGATCTGCTCGTTTAAGCGAATCGGCCGCAAATGGACGTTTTGCTCTGTAAAAGGTTAATTGAAGAACGAAGTGATTATTACCAAACGCTTGGTAATAAAATCTCTAATTATTCCCAAACGGCTGGTCATGTGATTATTCGATGTCACGTGACTTAGGTTTGACTACATTATTACTGTTTGTGGACATATTATTGTGTCCTCGGTGGTCTAGTGGGTTAATCTTTCTGCTTGTTTCAATGGAGACTGGGGTTCGTCTCTCCGCCGGCCATTTTTTTTTTTTTTGTTTAATGTTTAATAAGCAAAATATTAAACATTACAAACTACAATATAGAACTGAGAAACTCGAAGCATGGCAAGAATCGCCATGGCAAAAGTAACCTTTAGCAAGATGAAAATCATACTGACCAATAAAAAGATGTCAATTGAAACGAGAAAAAGAGTTTTGAGGTGGTGCATAGAACCTGTACTCTTATATGGATGTGAAGCTTGGACAATGAGCAGACAAGCTGAAAAACATTTGATGGCTTTAGAAATGTGGTTTCTGAGGAAAATGCAAAGAATACCATGGACAGACAGAAAAACTAGTGAACAAGTCCTTCAAGAAAAAAATGTATATCTTGCCACAACACTTGCTACAACAGAAACAGCAGCTGAAAAATGCTGGCATTGACTGCAATGTCCTAAAAAAGAAGAGTAGTCAACAAACAATTAGGATTAACTATTTCATGTGATATGTAAATTTAACCCTGTGTGAACTTTGTCACCTTTGAACCCACACTTCGGAGGTTCATAAAAAAAAAAAATGTTGCAGTATCATCTACAGGTCTACAGGCTTACTTCATCTCATGCGTACGCAAATTCAATGTTGAGAAGTAAGTAACGTATCTAGGCATTAACTGAGATAAGAACATTAAAGTTTTATGGAATAAACTAATGTATGTAGTTGACGTTCAAAAAGAGCTTGAAAAAAAAGACAGACTAGCAGACAGCGGTAGTAAACGTCACTTGGCCAGCCATTTGGGAATAATGTACGGAATTATTACCAAACGGCTGGTAATAAAATCTCTCGTTATTACCAAACATTTAGTAATAAAGTCTCCCATTGAAGAATGCAGGCAGCGTACAGTAACAAACATGTGTCGAAGACAACAGCGACAGACTGGGAATGAATGTTTCGGAAAGGACGTCAGTTCATGACAGATCTTCGACGGCCGGGTCAAGCGCATATTGTTGCAACAGAAAAAAACCGCCGCCAAAATTGATGCAGCAGTACAGATGAACCATTGTCGAATACGTTCGCTAGCGAAGGAATTTGATGTGTCAATTGGGACAATTCAAAAGGTCATTCGTAAGAAACTGCAATAGTCGGAAGGTGTGTTCACAGTGGGTACCATGGATGTTGACCGACCACCAAAAAGGGGAACACATGGGATGGTGTTTGAACCATTTGCTGCATTACAGAGTGGAGGGTATGCATTTCTCTTCCGCATAGTGGCAGCGATGAATCATGGTATCACCACTTTGAGCCGAGCAGCAAAAGAGAGAGCATACAATGGAAGCTGCTGGATCACCAAAAGCCAAAAAATTCAAGTTACAGGTTTCCGCTGGTAAGGTTATGCTGAGCTCATTTTTTAGCATGAAGGGCTATTGTTAGCCGACTTTAAAGAACCTGGTGTCAACATCAACTCTACCCACTACTTGCAAACACTAGACAAGCTGCAAAAAGCCATCAAGAATAAACGACCCGGCATGCTTTCTCGCGGTGTGATTTTGTTGTGCGATAATGCTCGTTCGCATGTCGCAAAGATTGTGCAGGAAGCATTAGCAAGGAAGAAGTGGGAAATTCTGCAACATGCAGCCTATAATCCTGATTTGTCACCATGTTATTTTCATTTGTTTTGGACCTCTAAAAAAGCTCTCAAGGGGCAACGATTACACACATATGCAGACATAATGAACGCAGTAAACCCTTGGTTCGGTGAGCAACCACAATCCTTTTTTGTGGACGGCATTCACCGCCTACCTAAGCAATGGGATGCTTGCCTGAATACCTATGGTGACTTCTTCTGACCAACCCATGGTGCATAATTCATTCAAAATGAATGCTTTGTTTAATTCTATCATACCTGTTAATGTTTCTTTCATGCTTTTGTAATAAAGCCATTGGAACGGGTTTCAAATGAACAACCCTAATAAAATGCTCTGTTGGCTAAGTTGTGTTCTTTTATTGCAGCTGAGGCTTATGGTGCTCTTGATTTGGAAGATCTGAACTCCAGTGTCCAGCCTAAGGTAATATCTTAAACATAGTTGTCCTCAGATAGGTTAAATTCATGATCAAATATAATTTGTCATAATTTCTTGTCATCACTAACTGGGTGAACTTTCTTAGAACACAATGGATCAAGAATAAGAACATTACCGACATTCTGCTGTCAAGGACAAATGGCAGCAACCGTGTTCCTGGTGGCTAATGAGGTAATTCTGACAGTGATGGAGGAATCCGTGACAAGTCTCTGATGTTGTGCTGTACTGCAGGAACCCGTTAAAAGTCTCTGTTGTGCTGTACTGCAGGAACCCGTTACTAGTCTCTGATGTTGTGCTGTACTGCAGGAACCCGTTACAAGTCTCTGTTGCGCTGTACTGCAGGAACCCGTTACAAGTCTCTGATGTTGTACTGTACTGCAGGAACCCGTTACAAGTCTCTGTTGTGCTGTACTGCAGGAAAGCCTCTGATGTTGTGCTGTACTGCAGGAAAGTCTCTGATGTTGTGCTGTACTGCAGGAAAGTCTCTGATGTTGTGCTGTACTGCAGGAAAGTCTCTGATGTGTCGTACTGCAGGAAAGTCTCTGATGTTGTGCTGTACTGCAGGAAAGTCTCTGATGTTGTGCTGTACTGCAGGAAAGTCTCTGATGTTGTGCTGTACTGCAGGAAAGTCTCTGATGTTGTGCTGTACTGCAGGAAAGTCTCTGATGTTGTGCTGTACTGCAGGAAAGTCTCTGATGTTGTGCTGTACTGCAGGAAAGTCTCTGATGTTGTGCTGTACTGCAGGAAAGTCTCTGATGTTGTGCTGTACTGCAGGAAAGTCCTCTGATGTGTGCTGTACTGCAGGGAAAGTCTCTGATGTTGTGCTGTACTGCAGGAAAGTCTCTGATGTTGTGCTGTACTGCAGGAAAGTCTCTGATGTTGTGCTGTACTGCAGGAAAGCAACGCTGGTTTTTGTTGTTGCATTCGCTGGCTTTGAACTCAAGCGTTGTCTATATATGTGCTACTATTTCTAGTGCACTGGGCTGATGTTTGCGTGTGAATTAGCTTTCCATATTACCAGTGTCCCTCACCATCAGGCGAACCCACTCCGACTTGCAAGGTATGCAAAGCTTGTGTTCTTCTTTTGTTTGCTTGAAATATGTCTATAACTGCAATGTTGTCTCTTGTATGAATTTAACTGCCTCTTTTTTAGTTCACTCAGCGGTCCATTGAGTTTATCTTCCACTATTGTCTGTTTAGGCCAGAAGGTTTGCCTAGATATGTTGTATTTTGGACAGTCTTGGAGTATGTGCACTGCTGCCTGTGACGCCAATCCACATGTGCACATGGCTGATTCAGCCAATCTTGAATTTTGTATACATGTGGTTGCGTAATCTATTGTGTCCTGTTCTGAGGCGCAGAATAATGACTTGTTCTGGTCTGTCCATAATGTGGTAGTCATCTTGAGCAGGTTTTGGTGGCTTTCTGACTGATTTGATCATTCTTTTCTTTTGGTGGTATGTAACGGGCACATCAGGCTGTTCTTCTTTTGCTCCTTTATTAGCCAATTGATCAGCTCTGTCGTTTCCGGGTACTAAATAGTGGGATGGTATCCACTGTATAGTGGTGACCTTATGCTGACTGCTAAGTTCAGAAAGTAGTGTCCTTAGTACTGGCAATTTCTCAGACAGGAGCGCCTCGAATTCTGATTTTGCATCTGTCAATAGCACCACAGGTTGTGTACCATTGCTGGTATTTAGTAATTTCTCTGTTACTATCTTGATTGCCTCAATTTCAGCATCATAGTTATGGCACTACTTTCCTGTTGGTACTCTGGCCGTGTCCCTAGTATTATTGGGGTATTCTATGTACACTCCTGCTTCTCCATTTCGAACAGCATTTTGTGCTGACTCATCTGTGTAGACTCGGATCCAGAGGTCCTTGGGTATTCTTCATCTAGGAAGCTGAGAGTGGCTGTTCTGCACTGTACACTGTTCTGTTCTTCCTTGTCAAATATTCCTCTTACTTTTGTCTGGATTTGTAGTGATAGTCTATGTTCATCTTTCCATGGAGTTCGCTCTGGAATAGTTTTCAGGAGGATACCAACTGTGGGCAGATCAGTGGTTTCTCTGCAGAGTCGTTTGGCCTGGTGGATAAAACTTCTTCTTTTCAACTGCCCCATTGCTAAGTTTTCAAGCTGATGAACATTTCTGCTTGTATAAGTATTTTCGTATCTCTGCGCTCTTTCAGTGCTTGTGTCCTCCCCATCTTCTCCTATCTCCACTATAGAGGTTGATCTCATCCCTCCTGTGGTGACTAAGTGCTTGAGTTTGCACCTTGTCCAGCTTTTGTAGTGTGGTTTTTGATGCTGAACACCACACAGTTGATCCGCATTCCAGGTGTGGTCGTATGCTCTGTTGATAAACTTTGCTAAGTATTTTCCCACTGGCTCCCCATGTGGTTCCTCTTAGTTTTCTCAGGATGGCTATTTTCCTTCTGGCTTTTGCTACTGCTTTTTTGATGTGCTTTCTCCATGTCAGTCCTGCCATCAAATGTTACTCCACGGTATGTTGGTTCTTTATCTTCTCTAAGGGGTATTCCATGTATCTTGATGATCCCTGCCTTTTGTTTTGGAGAGAGGGTAAATAGAGTGGTGCTGCACTTGAGAGTGTTTATGCTGACACACCATCTATTTGCCCATGCAACAAATGCATCTAGAGCTTTTTGTAGCGATCTGATGGCCACTGATGCATGTCCATAGAACCAGGTCATCAGTGTACATTGCCGCTTTAATTCCATGCATAGATTAGCAACAAGATCATTGATGAAGATTAGAAAAAATGTGGGGGACAAGGAACAACGTCATGCAGTAGTACTTTTTTGCTTCCTCTCTTAGAATGCATCCACATTTTTCTTGAGAGAGGTAGGATGTCTTCCATAGAGTAACACTGCCTAAAGCCAGCCTGCTGTGGCACAAGGATGTTTTCACTTTCAATGTACCACTGCAGTCTGTGATTGATGATGCGCCCCGATGTTTTGTAGAGACAGCTGGTGAGGCTAATCGGTCTGTAGCTGGAGGCAATGGAACTATCTTTCCCTGATTTTAGGAGGAGTATCATGATTGTTTCTCTCCAGGCTTGTGGAACACTACCTAAGGTCCATCTCTGAGGAATTCAAAGTCAGAAAAGCCATGTCCATGATGATGCTACACAATTCTCCAGTCCAAGTTGTTTGTGACTTCCAGCCCACACTAAGGACAGGAGGGAAATGGAACATTAGCAGCAGTATCAACTTTGCACAGGAAACAGTTGGAATTAAAGAAAGTGATATGATATACCCAGTCCAATAAACAAGGTTTCAGACAGTGTAGCATCTGAGGCACGAAACAGGTCCACGAAGCAGGTCCAGGAAATTTGTGAAGGAGAAGAAAAAAAGAGAGTACAAAAGGTTGTGCTGCAGTCACAACAAGGCCTGTGGGTATGATGGGAAGGTGCCTTGCAATGGTCCCTGACATGGAATGACATATGGCACATTGTGTGGCAGAGAGTTTCATCAAAACTCAGTATTCAGAGGAATTAGACTGCAGCAAGTGCCATTAGTATTGCAATTCTTTGCTGGTTGTTGAAAATGAGGATGGTGCATTTGTGAGAATATTCTGAGTGCTTTAATGTCGGTTCTTGACTCAACTCCAAATGGCACTCTTGTGGTTGAACTTCATTGTCAGATCGATGACCTGCTATCACCCTGCCAAATGGGGAAGTGTGGTGACACACCATGTCCCCTCTGTCGAGAGAGGATTTTCAAACGCGTATTGTGTGTATGTAAAGTAGCCCTCATGCACAGTCAATTTATGGGGCTACAACAAAGTGCTCACTGAGCCTTATTGAATGTAGTAAGACTATGAGTGAACAAGACAATCAAAGCCAAGGGTGAGTTGATACACTTCCTCAAAAGTAAAGTCAATTGTATTGCTAACTTCTCGCCCATCCTTGATAGCACAGAAAAAACTTGGTGTTGGTGACAGAAGTAAAATGCATATATACTGACATAATCTGGATGTTTCAGAAGAGAGCCAGACATTATAGTGCATTCTTAATCAGTTAATGCTATTCGAGCTGGCTGTCCCATATGTGGAGATAATCTTCAGGGTGGAAAAATATGGTGACCCAATCGACAGTCAAGCGGTTACGCAGGAGACTATTTACCATTGAGATTGGCACAAGAGGTCTGGACTACCAACTCCTCGTGTAATGTGCTTAAGCAACTAGAAGGGAAATTGCAATTAAGAAATTGGGCACAGAAATGACTGGTTGAGGTCCCATAGTTGCATAGGTCTAGGCAAATATCCTGCCTCTGCTGGGGATTAAGCCTGGACCACTGTCTTGGCAGGCAAGCAATACGGCTCCCAGTATGTTTTGCACTTTATGTACATTTCTTATTTTGCTATTTTTTATTTTAGAGTTAACAGCGTGCACACACACAGAGATAGGGAGAGATGATGCAAATAATTCCTGTGTATTTTTAGGGCCCTGGTGCTAGGAAAACCTGGCTGGCTTCATTTGTTAAAGAACATCTTCCTGAAAATCGACTGCGTTCTAATGACGATGATCTCAGCTCTAAGTTTGAGTCTGTGGACTGTTCTCGGCGCCGGAAAAAGAAACATAAAAAGTCTAAAGCCAGTGTTGTTGGAGAAGCTTGGAGTAGATTGCAAAAACATAATCAAAGACATTTGAAGCTTTCATTGGATGTGAGGTAAGCAGAGCATATTTTAAGGTAGAAAAGAGAAAAATAACATACACTCACATATACACACACTCCTCAAACATTCTGACATGCTTCACTATCTGTCTGTCTGTCTCTCATATCTGTTAGTTTGTAACGTATAATAATTCAGTAGCAGCTACAGCTAGAGTAGAGTGGCACTCGAAGCAAGACACTAGATACCCTAGATATCAACTTTATGGGAATGGGAGGGCATAAGGGGCCTTTACCTTACTTCTGTTACATGCATGAATATACCAGCACTAGGTTATTAAATAACAGATGAATGAAACAAGAGCTCTCTGCAGTCTGTTTACATGGTAACAGCCAACATTTTACAGAATATAGTCACTAACTGAAAACTCATGAGGACTGTCAGAAATTGTCAGTATTGCACTGGATATTTTATATTTTTGGTACTCCATATGAATTATACTCCTTTGTGCTGTTTAATCCTAAACCGTCTTTGAGTTTCATTAAGAAATTCATCCACTTCTGTTGGCATCATAACTAATTCTCAGTTGAAAAACCTTTGCATGGATATTTTTGTCTCTAGACCAGTGTTTCCCAACCTTTTTTGTACCATGCCCCACTTAAGCCTTTCTAAAATTCATATTGCCCCCCCTCCCCCGCCCCATGCCCCCCCTCAACATATACATTATTTTTAATATTCAAAAATTGAAATGTTCACTAAAGAAACTTGAATGATAGGTTTTAGGAAGAAATCACTAGGTAATTATTGAGCAAACACAGTAAGTAAATTTTCAAAACTTATAATGGAGAACTGAAATTCAAGTACAACATAATTTTAATGAAAGATTTTTCTATATTATTTTAATTATTAGTAATTATTTATTATTTAAATTTAGTGAGATCCTTGCGCTTGATGCTTGCTGCAAAGAGATCTTATGTCAGGTTCCAATTTAGTTAACTTCAGTCTCAAGTCTCCCCGTTTTGTTATATTCAGCCGATTTCTTCCATTTTCGAATTGCCCCCCTTAACAGTCAAATTGCCCCCCTGTGGGGCGTGGGCCCCACGTTGGGAAACACTGCTCTAGACCCAGTGAGAAGGATGGGTTGGGGAATTAACAAGAGGTGAAGTGTATAGGTTGCCTGAGTTCACACCTTTGTTTCTGGGACAGAAGTTCTTTGTGCAATAAGAAAACCTTTCTGCCAAGAATTGTTTTCGTACTTATCAGTTTTTCAGCTGCTAGTTGACTGGTTGCAAACATCCACAGATAGAATGTTTCTGACCCTCAACTAGTTAGATTGATTGATTGATTGATTTAGGAATCAACATCACAGCATTCGGGGCATTCCCATAAGTGCTCCATCCCCATCCTCAGCAGCCAGCGAAGAGTTCCAACACCAATAGTACCAGTAGCACTCTGATTATATGTCCATCTCGCCTTTCCTCTGAGCGTTGAGCGTCGGCCAGATCCCCTCGTCACTCCTCGCTGTCTCATTCTTGCCAGACTATGGTAATCCATTTGCTCCTCCGAGGTGTACACGTGCTCCCACAAGGACCGCAACCACGTCTGCCTTGTCATGCATCAATACTCAACCAAGTTCTGCAGAGCCAGCCAATCTGTCCGCCTGTTCATTTCCCAGCACACCAGCATGCCTCTGAGAAAAGATCTAGGCGATGCTTGTCACTCGTGACCTCCGAAGCGAAGCAAGCCACTCCGCACGAATCCTGCCTGTCCTCACCTCCCTTAGCATGCTTTCTGAGTCAGTTACAATCACAATGTGTGTTTGTATCATATTCTCCATCCAGCGGAAAGCTGCACTGACCGCCTCCACCTCCATTCTTAAGCTAGATGTTGTGGTATCATATGCCAGGCTCTCCTGCATAAAACGTCCACCATTAGCTTTTGCTAAGAACCCCCAGGCACTTCTCCTACCTCTCAACAACAACCCATCTGTGTAGATAATCACATAACCTGAGCGAGCATTATCCTGAATTAGTTGCTGGATTTCCACTTCCGTGGCCCCTGATGGCCTCTCCCTGCACTCCCGGCTCAATGTGATTATAACTCTGCATAAGTCTGACTGCTCTGCTGGCACTCTTGAATGACAAGTTAAATAAATGTATGTTGCTTGCAAGAAACTCACCTCAATGAAAACATAGCCTTCAAAATCAAAGGGTATCAGTGCTATGGATCTGACCGAAAAGACAGGCGAAATGGTGGGATACTGAACCTTGTAAAGATTAATATCACTGCTTCTCAAATTGAAGTATAGATGGACGGGGGCTGAGTATCGGACACTTAATATTAAAGCAGACAATGTAGATCTACATCTGACCAATTACTACTGTCCAAGTGACTGCTTACTGGCATTAGATACATTCCCATTAAAAGAAAACATGATTGCGTATGGTGATTTTAACAGCCAATTGCAGAGCTAGGGCTATGATCATGTGGACCAGATAGGAGAGAGACTGGCAGGATGAGAATAGATTTATCTTGATTAACAAGCCGGTTGACCAACATACATTTTACTGAGATCATGGCACACCACAACTACACCTGACCTGGCTTTTAATTCACCAGATCTGTAGTGGAACATCACACAAATTGTTGGGAAACAACTCTGTGGCAGTGACCATCGGCCAGTCTTACTGTAGAAAATGAACTTGTAGGTAAAAGCAGGACACTCTCAAGGTCGGAACTACAAGAAAGTAGGCTGGAAAATGTACAAACATTACACCAGCATACTGGTTAGAAATCTGAACACAGATAAAGATATAAATAAAGTAGTTGAAGAGTTTGGCAAATGCATACTACAGGTAGCACAAGAAACGGTACCAAGAGGTGCTTATAAACAATATAAACTGTACTGGAGTAGTGAACCAGAACAATTGCATAATGATGTGGAAGTATGTAGAAAACAAGTAGAGACCAAACCCACCAAGAGCACCACAATAAATACCAGCATGCAAAAGCACAGGGCCAAGCTGCAGGCTAGATGGAAAATCTGGCAGGAGAAAAATCACTAAACTTTGAAAGAGACACAAACAAGATGTGGAAGCTAGTAAATGAAGATAAAGAACCAACATACCCTGGAGCAACATTTAATGACAGACTGACATGGAGAAAGCACATCAATAAAGCTGCAACAAAAGCCAGAAGGAAGATAGTTATCCTGAGAAAACTAAGTGGAACCACATGGGGAGCTAGTGGGAAAATACTTAGCAAAGTTTATCAACAGAGCATACAGCCACACCTGGAACATAGGTCAAAAAC
>JACEFZ010001746.1:0-11302 GCA_014155875.1 Cepaea nemoralis
TCCTTTTATAAACACTGTTAACATATTTTGGTCAATTGCATTTGTTTAGGTATCCAATTAGTGGTTCCTGTAACATTTCACAGTTTACTAATGACAATGTTACATATTTTGGTCAATTGCATTTGTTTAGGTATCCCGCTAGTGGTTGCTGTAGATATTTCACAGTTTACTAATGACACTGTTACATATTTTGGTCAATTGCATTTGTTTAGGTATCCAAGTAGTGGTTCCTGTAACATTTCACAGTTTACTAATGACAATGTTACATATTTTGGTCAATTGCATTTGTTTAGGTATCCCGCTAGTGGTTGCTGTAGTATTTCACAGTTTACTAATGACACTGTTACATATTTTGGTCAATTGCATTTGTTTAGGTATCCCGCTAGTGGTTGCTGTAGTATTTCACAGTTTACTAATGACACTGTTACATATTTTGGTCAATTGCATTTGTTTAGGTATATTTTAGTTGTTCCTATAACATTTCACATCTTACTAATGACACTGTTACAGTTATGTAAAAAGAAGAGAACTTTAACTGCATACCATAATTATAATATACCATAAATATAATATATCATAGCATGCCTTGCCTACAGTTGTTGAAATGAGCAAAAGATAATCAATATAAATCTTTATAAAGAGGGAGCCAACAAAAGATCGGCTTTATTCACCAATTTTTATCCCGTCTGGCTCCCTCTATCTCTGCAGAATGGCTAGCTGCGTGTCGAAAGTGTCGCAAAGTAGTTCCAGTGACGACCCCAAGGGGTCTGAGAAAAACTGTACTCAACCGAAAGGACGGACACTGGAGCTATGGAGCGCGAGGCAGGTGCCTTGACCACAAGGCCACAAAAGCCCATATTTTAGATCATTATGTAGTCGGTCTAACCCAGGTACCGTTAGTACTGGGACTCTTCGCTGGCTGTTGAAGATGCGGGCGGAGCACATATGAGTATGTCCCGAGTGATGTAATGTCTGTTCATGACTCAACTCCACTTGAACCCATGAAACAGGTAAAGTAACTCCATGTTGGGTGGTGACATTATCGTTAGTGTGTCAGTTTGTCAAGACATTTGTCAGAGTTCGGGATGGATACAACAATATATTAACCCTACATCATACCTTGGAAAAAGAACAATAAACATTTTACTACCGAGTATGTGTGTGCTGTATCAAAAATGTACCTTACAACATACTTTGCAAAAAAGAACAATAAACATTTTACTACCGAGTATGTGTGTGCTGTATCAAAAATGTACCCTACAATATAACTTGCAAAAAGAACAAATAAACATTTTACTATTGTTCGCGCGCGCGCGCGCGCGTGTGCGTGTGTGTGTGTGTGTGTGTGTGTGTGTGTGTGTGTGTGTGTGAGAGAGAGAGAGAGAGAGAGAGAATAAAAACTGTTTGGATAAACTAATGATTGTATTGTCTTTTTCATCCTTCCATGATTAATGAGGGTCATCATCATCATACTCCGGACAGGTCTCATGTTCCACGATCTCTCCCCTGAACATCTCCGCTTGCGTATATCAACTGATCGCACTAATTGTCTAGTGTCCTTGATGAAATTTTCATGTCTTGCAGCTCCACGCTTCACTCACATCTACTTCACTCGTAAAATGGACCCTTGTAAAATGGACAACTGAGATGTCTATGGGAAGGACATTAATCTTTGTGATGTCCTATAATGTTACACTCCTTTGTAAATGTCTCCCATAGGATTAACTTTACATAGACCTAGCAAACTAGATGCCCTGTAAAATCAATGATAAAGACAAGGGGAATAACTATGCTGCTTCATGCATTTAATTAACTGTGCAGATGTAACACAGTGATTGCCCATGATCAAGATAAGACAAAGGAAATAATTGCTAAAAACACCCGTGTCATTATTGAGCGAGCTAGAAGCACATGATGTAAACATGAAGATAATGGTTATGTGTTTCTGTTTCTCACACTATGTGGAACATCTATGCTGATCATTATCAAGTGCCTTGCTGACTGGCGTGGGTGATCATGTTTCTCCACATCTTGCGATCTCCAACAGCATGTATACATTCGTGTATACAACTTTCTGTGCCATAACAAAAGACCATCCAGAATCTTCTCTATCTGTCTTCTCTATCCCTCTTTACAGAAACAATGGAAGCTATCTGTGTTGTAAGATATGTATTTACTGTATGTTATTTTCATTCTATCCCCCCACCCCCCCCCCCCCCCCCTTTCCCCATGATTTACATGATTAATTCTGAGGTCCTTGTAAGGTATGTGCATGTGTTGCTGCTTATTGTTTCTGCTCAGGATCTTAGTATACCATTATTTTCTTTCCAACCTTCTAGGTTTGTTCCTGGCACGGTGGCTTTTCTGAGACCTCGTTGTAAGACCTACCCATATGTCCCTGAAACTCAGAGTCTGGCATTCCCTAAGACTAAATTTCACATCCGTTAGGATGTGATCATTATAGCAGACCAAACAGTGGGACTAAAGTCAGCCGTGTCGTACAGTGGTGCATTTCTCAAAGTTGACGCTCTAGTGAAATAAGAACAAAGGTCGGCGACATCCAAGTTTCGTTATTTATTGGTTGTTCTTCATACAAAAAGGCAAGGCAGCATACAAGGTTGTCGACATCCAAAGTACCAAGGTTTAAAAAACTTAAGCCTGCTCAATTTAACGCATTCTAGATGAAACCCAACAACACTTTCTCTCTGTAATCCCGTTTATCACGCAGAGTCTCGTGGCGGAGCGAGAGCTGAGGCGGTTCGACCCCCGCTCGTGACTTGCGGGATACTGAGCCGGCCGCTCAGAAAGCAATGGCAAACTACTGAACGTAATATTGCCAAGAGATCAACATACAGCTGAAAGATGCTGGTGTTGACAGCTAAGTCCTGTAAAAAGGATATGCTAAAAAAACAAAAAACTCATACGACCTATCCAGCTGATGGTCCAACCGTTTCTTTTCTGTAACTCACCTGTCGTCACTCCACGACGCTCATCGCCACCTCCAAATACGGTGCTCACCCTTGCACTGCTCACTCATAAATCCTTACGTTGCGCACCAGCTAGCCCCACAATGTCATACAACCCCTATAACTGAGCTACTCTGTTATATCATCTGTACACGTTGCGACATAAGATTTATTCGGGCAGACAGATCTACCCTGGCTGACAGATTTAGGCAGCACCTCGGATGTCAACAGTGGTGCCCAGAAACCGGTATCCATACACTTTAACAGTTCTGACCACTTTGGTGTGGCCGTCATACAGGTCACGGCTATCAAATCGTGCGCATCTCACAAACGTGATCGTAAAACATTGGAAAACCGTCTCATTTTCCAGTTGGGTTCACTTTCCCCTCACGGCCTTAATGTCCAACACAGTTTCATGTAACTTCCACCTTCGGGTGGTTAGACCAATCCCTGGACTGGTGACGAAATTGACCTTTAGTCCATTGACTCGCTTTAACCGCACATCTGGTTCATTCACTCCATTGTCAGTCATCATACGCGCTGATCGTATCGAGGATGTTTCCAGCCACACGTTGGATACAGATAAGTAACTTGAATATTTTTTATATTTCCATGATGTGTCTTCAATGCAATTGTGTTGGTTTGTGTTTGTTTATTCTGTGCTGACGAAAGCTCTAGCAACATCGTCCATTTTGCTATATGTAATCGTGTTCTGCCGGTCTCCCTGTCTAGGAGTTACACGACTTTCTCCGTAATCACGTATACTCTCGTAGGTAACGTGATGTGCGCGAGAATCGGTACGAGTTCTCTCCGCGTCGGTAACTTACGGGGTATGTGAGCCGGTCGCTCAGAAAGCAATGGCAAATTACTGAGCGTAATCTTGCCAAGAAATCAACAATTAGCTGAAAGATGCTGATGTTGATTGCGATGTCCCGTAAAAAGGATATGCGAAAAAGAAATCGTGTTCTGGTAAAGCTCACAATCTACTTCTATTTTTCTGGTGATTCATTCTTTATGTTTCTTTATATATTGTCATATCCTGCTGCAGCCAAGATCATTGTAATGAGATCTTCAGTTGCGTGTCCCTACTTCAAATTACGTAAATTATGCAATATATCTTTCACATCTGCCCTACATGACAAACTGCCTTAGGCCGGATCTTTCTAGCCATCTACGAATGTGATACTCGTTTTGGAAATCATATCTACCTATCATCATCATTAAGTGTTTGGGCTGTCACTGTCTCACAATGTTGCCAAAGATAAATCAAGTATGTTCTTGTCAGTCTGCACCTGGGACATGGGTGTGAACGTCATAATAACTGTGATACCTACTAGCCAGAGCGATAGATAAGTGGACATATTTTCACTTAAACACACTATACTGTGTACTTTCAAGTCTTTATATCTTCAATGTTTTAACATCCTCCATGTCGTAATATCATCTATCTCTTAACATCTTTCTTGATTTAACATCCTCCATGTTTTAATACTCTCCATTTTTAACACCCTTCATTTCGTAATATTCTCCATGTCTTAACATATTCCATGCTTAAACATCCTCAATGCTTTAGCATCATCCGTGTCTTAAAATGGTGCAGGAATCAATCCAACACACATAAAAAGAAATTATTCTCCTAAACATAGAATTGCAAAAACGAAATGGATGACAGATGACATTTTGCAGATTATGGGCGAAAGCAGAAAGAAAAAGCAAACTAAAGATGAATATAATAAAATACATAAAGAAATAGTAAATAAATACAAAGAGGCTAAAGAAGTATGGCCGAACCAACAGTGCATGGAGATAGGGACAAACTATGGAAAAGACTCGCATTCCATGTATCAACAAATAATTACAATAACAGGTAGGAAAATACGAAATATCACTTTATGTTTATAATCGAGGAAATCTGCAATATTGATGAGACAAGATGATATAGTCAATAGATGGACGGAATATCATAAAGAGCTGTATAATGACAGGAGACCGGATGTAAATATTCAAAACAATGGTGAGGTTCCGCCAATACTTGAAGCGGAAGTTGAAGATGCATTACATCGTATAAAGAAAGGAAAAGCACCCGGTCCAGACAGCATTACATCGTATAAAGAAAGGAAAGGCACCCGGTCCAGACAGCATTACATCGTATACAGAAAGGAAAGGCACCCGGTCCAGACAACATTACATTGTATAAAGAAAGGAAAGGCACCCGGTCCAGACAACATTACATCGTATACAGAAAGGAAAGGCACCAGACAACATTACATCGTATACAGAAAGGAAAGGCACCCGGTCCGGACAACATTAAATCGTATAAAGAAAGGAAAGGCACCCGGTCCAGACAGCATTACATCGTATACAGAAAGGAAAGGCACCCGGTCCAGACAACAGTACATCGTATAAAGAAAGGAAAGGCACCAGACAACATTACATCGTATACAGTAAGGAAAGGTACCCGGTCCAGACAACATTACATCGTATAAAGAAAGGAAAGGCACCCGGTCCAGACAGCATTACATCGTATATAGAAAGGAAAGGCACCCGGTCCAGACAACATTACATCGTATAAAGAAAGGAAAGGCACCCGGTCCAGACAGCATTACATCGTATACAGAAAGGAAAGGCACCCGGTCCAGACAACATTACATCGTATAAAGAAAGGATAGGCACCAGACAACATTACATCGTATACAGAAAGGAAAGGCACCCGGTCCAGACAGCATTACATCGTATACAGAAAGGAAAGGCACCCGGTCCAGACAACATTACATCGTATAAAGAAAGGAAAGGCACCAGACAACATTACATCGTATAAAGAAAGGAAAGGCACCCGGTCCAGACAACATTACATCGTATAAAGAAAGGAAAGGCACCCGGTCCAGACAACATTACATCATATAAAGAAAGGAAAGGCATTCGGTCCAGACAACATTACATCGTATAAAGAAAGGAAAGGCACCCGGTCCAGACAACATTACATCGTATAAAGAAAGGAAAGGCACCCGGTCCAGACAACATTACATCGTATAAAGAAAGGATAGGCACCAGACAACATTACATCGTATACAGAAAGGAAAGGCACCCGGTCCAGACAACATTACATCGTATAAAGAAAGGAAAGGCACCCGGTCCAGACAGCATTACATCGTATACAGAAAGGAAAGGCACCCGGTCCAGACAACATTACATCGTATAAAGAAAGGAAAGGCACCAGGTCCAGACAACATTACATCGTATAAAGAAAGGAAAGGCACCCGGTCCAGACAACATTACATCGTATAAAGAAAGGAAAGGCACCCGGTCCAGACAACATTACATCGTATAAAGAAAGGAAAGGCATCCCGGTCCAGACAACATTACATCGTATAAAGAAAGGAAAGGCACCCGGTCCAGACAACATTACATCGTATAAAGAAAGGAAAGGCACCCGGTCCAGACAACATTACATCGTATAAAGAAAGGAAAGGCACCCGGTCCAGACAACATTACATCGTATAAAGAAAGGAAAGGCACCCGGTCCAGACAACATTACATCGTATACAGAAAGGAAAGGCACCCGGTCCAGACAACATTACATCGTATACAGAAAGGAAAGGCACCCGGTCCAGACAACATTACATCGTATAAAGAAAGGAAAGGCACCCGGTCCAGACAACATTACATCGTATACAGAAAGGAAAGGCACCCGGTCCAGACAACATTACATCGTATAAAGAAAGGAAAGGCACCCGGTCCAGACAACATTACATCGTATAAGAAAGGAAAGGCACCCGGTCCAGACAACATTACATCGTATACAGAAAGGAAAGGCACCCGGTCCAGACAACATTACATCGTATAAAGAAAGGAAAGGCACCCGGTCCAGACAACATTACATCGTATAAAGAAAGGAAAGGCACCCGGTCCAGACAACATTACATCGTATAAAGAAAGGAAAGGCACCCGGTCCAGACAACATTACATCGTATACAGAAAGGAAAGGCACCGGTCCAGACAACATTACATCGTATAAAGAAAGGAAAGGCACCCGGTCCAGACAACATTACATCGTATACAGAAAGGAAAGGCACCCGGTCCAGACAACATTACATCGTATACAGAAAGGAAAGGCACCCGGTCCAGACAACATTACATCGTATAAAGAAAGGAAAGGCACCCGGTCCAGACAACATTACATCGTATAAAGAAAGGAAAGGCACCCGGTCCAGACAACATTACATCGTATAAAGAAAGGAAAGGCACCCGGTCCAGACAACATTACATCGTATAAAGAAAGGAAAGGCACCCGGTCCAGACAACATTACATCGTATAAAGAAAGGAAAGGCACCCGGTCCAGACAACATTACATCGTATAAAGAAAGGAAAGGCACCCGGTCCAGACAACATTACATCGTATAAAGAAAGGAAAGGCACCCGGTCCAGACAACATTACATCGTATAAAGAAAGGAAAGGCACCCGGTCCAGACAACATTACATCGTATAAAGAAAGGAAAGGCACCCGGTCCAGACAACATTACATCGTATAAAGAAAGGAAAGGCACCCGGTCCAGACAACATTACATCGTATAAAGAAAGGAAAGGCACCCGGTCCAGACAACATTACATCGTATAAAGAAAGGAAAGGCACCCGGTCCAGACAACATTACATCGTATAAAGAAAGGAAAGGCACCCGGTCCAGACAACATTACATCGTATAAAGAAAGGAAAGGCACCCGGTCCAGACAACATTACATCGTATAAAGAAAGGAAAGGCACCCGGTCCAGACAACATTACATCGTATAAAGAAAGGAAAGGCACCCGGTCCAGACAACATTACATCGTATAAAGAAAGGAAAGGCACCCGGTCCAGACAACATTACATCGTATAAAGAAAGGAAAGGCACCCGGTCCAGACAACATTACATCGTATAAAGAAAGGAAAGGCACCCGGTCCAGACAACATTACATCGTATAAAGAAAGGAAAGGCACCCGGTCCAGACAACATTACATCGTATAAAGAAAGGAAAGGCACCCGGTCCAGACAACATTACATCGTATAAAGAAAGGAAAGGCACCCGGTCCAGACAACATTACATCGTATAAAGAAAGGAAAGGCACCCGGTCCAGACAACATTACATCGTATAAAGAAAGGAAAGGCACCCGGTCCAGACAACATTACATCGTATAAAGAAAGGAAAGGCACCCGGTCCAGACAACATTACATCGTATAAAGAAAGGAAAGGCACCCGGTCCAGACAACATTACATCGTATAAAGAAAGGAAAGGCACCCGGTCCAGACAACATTACATCGTATAAAGAAAGGAAAGGCACCCGGTCCAGACAACATTACATCGTATAAAGAAAGGAAAGGCACCCGGTCCAGACAACATTACATCGTATAAAGAAAGGAAAGGCACCCGGTCCAGACAACATTACATCGTATAAAGAAAGGAAAGGCACCCGGTCCAGACAACATTACATCGTATAAAGAAAGGAAAGGCACCCGGTCCAGACAACATTACATCGTATAAAGAAAGGAAAGGCACCCGGTCCAGACAACATTACATCGTATAAAGAAAGGAAAGGCACCCGGTCCAGACAACATTACATCGTATAAAGAAAGGAAAGGCACCCGGTCCAGACAACATTACATCGTATAAAGAAAGGAAAGGCACCCGGTCCAGACAACATTACATCGTATAAAGAAAGGAAAGGCACCCGGTCCAGACAACATTACATCGTATAAAGAAAGGAAAGGCACCCGGTCCAGACAACATTACATCGTATAAAGAAAGGAAAGGCACCCGGTCCAGACAACATTACATCGTATAAAGAAAGGAAAGGCACCCGGTCCAGACAACATTACATCGTATAAAGAAAGGAAAGGCACCCGGTCCAGACAACATTACATCGTATAAAGAAAGGAAAGGCACCCGGTCCAGACAACATTACATCGTATAAGAAAGGAAAGGCACCCGGTCCAGACAACATTACATCGTATAAAGAAAGGAAAGGCACCCGGTCCAGACAACATTACATCGTATAAAGAAAGGAAAGGCACCCGGTCCAGACAACATTACATCGTATAAAGAAAGGAAAGGCACCCGGTCCAGACAACATTACATCGTATAAAGAAAGGAAAGGCACCCGGTCCAGACAACATTACATCGTATACAGAAAGGAAAGGCACCCGGTCCAGACAACATTACATCGTATAAAGAAAGGAAAGGCACCCGGTCCAGACAACATTACATCGTATAAAGAAAGGAAAGGCACCCGGTCCAGACAACATTACATCGTATAAAGAAAGGAAAGGCACCCGGTCCAGACAACATTACATCGTATAAAGAAAGGAAAGGCACCCGGTCCAGACAACATTACATCGTATAAAGAAAGGAAAGGCACCCGGTCCAGACAACATTACATCGTATAAAGAAAGGAAAGGCACCCGGTCCAGACAACATTACATCGTATAAAGAAAGGAAAGGCACCCGGTCCAGACAACATTACATCGTATAAAGAAAGGAAAGGCACCCGGTCCAGACAACATTACATCGTATAAAGAAAGGAAAGGCACCCGGTCCAGACAACATTACATCGTATAAAGAAAGGAAAGGCACCCGGTCCAGACAACATTACATCGTATAAAGAAAGGAAAGGCACCCGGTCCAGACAACATTACATCGTATAAAGAAAGGAAAGGCACCCGGTCCAGACAACATTACATCGTATAAAGAAAGGAAAGGCACCCGGTCCAGACAACATTACATCGTATAAAGAAAGGAAAGGCACCCGGTCCAGACAACATTACATCGTATAAAGAAAGGAAAGGCACCCGGTCCAGACAACATTACATCGTATAAAGAAAGGAAAGGCACCCGGTCCAGACAACATTACATCGTATAAAGAAAGGAAAGGCACCCGGTCCAGACAACATTACATCGTATAAAGAAAGGAAAGGCACCCGGTCCAGACAACATTACATCGTATAAAGAAGGAAAGGCACCCGGTCCAGACAACATTACATCGTATAAAGAAAGGAAAGGCACCCGGTCCAGACAACATTACATCGTATAAAGAAAGGAAAGGCACCCGGTCCAGACAACATTACATCGTATAAAGAAAGGAAAGGCACCCGGTCCAGACAACATTACATCGTATAAAGAAAGGAAAGGCACCCGGTCCAGACAACATTACATCGTATAAAGAAAGGAAAGGCACCCGGTCCAGACAACATTACATCGTATAAAGAAAGGAAAGGCACCCGGTCCAGACAACATTACATCGTATAAAGAAAGGAAAGGCACCCGGTCCAGACAACATTACATCGTATAAAGAAAGGAAAGGCACCCGGTCCAGACAACATTACATCGTATAAAGAAAGGAAAGGCACCCGGTCCAGACAACATTACATCGTATAAAGAAAGGAAAGGCACCCGGTCCAGACAACATTACATCGTATAAAGAAAGGAAAGGCACCCGGTCCAGACAACATTACATCGTATAAAGAAAGGAAAGGCACCCGGTCCAGACAACATTACATCGTATAAAGAAAGGAAAGGCACCCGGTCCAGACAACATTACATCGTATAAAGAAAGGAAAGGCACCCGGTCCAGACAACATTACATCGTATAAAGAAAGGAAAGGCACCCGGTCCAGACAACATTACATCGTATAAAGAAAGGAAAGGCACCCGGTCCAGACAACATTGCATCGTATAAAGAAAGGAAAGGCACCCGGTCCAGACAACATTGCATCGTATAAAGAAAGGAAAGGCACCCGGTCCAGACAACATTGCATCGTATAAAGAAAGGAAAGGCACCCGGTCCAGACAACATTGCATCGTATAAGAAAGGAAGGGACCCGGTCCAGACAAAATTCATCGTATAAAGAAAAGGGAAAAGGGCCCCCGGGCCAGACAACATTACATCGTATAAAGAAAGGAAAGGCACCCCGGGCCAGACAACATTACATCGTATAAAGAAAAGGGAAAAGGGACCCGGGCCAGACAACATTACATCGTATAAAGAAAGGAAAGGCACCCGGTCCAGACAAATTACATGTATAAGAAAGGAAAGGCACCCGGTCCAGACAACATTCATCGTATAAAGAAAGGAAAGGCACCCCGGGCCAGACAACATTCATCGTATAAAGAAAGGAAAGGCACCCGGTCCAGACAACATTCATCGTATAAAGAAAGGAAAGGCACCCCGGGCCAGACAACATTCATCGTATAAAGAAAGGGAAAAGGGACCCGGTCCAGACAACATTCATCTATAAAGAAAGGGAAAAGGGCCCCGGGCCAGACAACATTCATCGTATAAAGAAAGGAAAACACCCGGTCCA
>JACEFZ010001747.1:0-11562 GCA_014155875.1 Cepaea nemoralis
CCCCCCTTCACACATCCTCCACCCACACACCCCCAACCACTCAGCCAAACACACCTCCCCAACCACACATTCCCCCAACCACACATTCCCCCACCCACACAAACAGCCCCTTCCAACCCACAAATCTTGCACCCACCCACACACACCCCCACCCACACTTCCCCCATCACACAATCTCCCCCACCCACACACACATCCCGCACCCACCCCTACACACATCCCCGACCCACACACATCCCCCACCCACACAATCTCCCCATCCACACACACGCCACACCCATCCACCATCCCACATACACTCACCCACCCACACTTCCTCTACACATCCTCCACCAATCCACCTACACACCCCCAATCACCCATTCCCCATCCACTCATCTCTCAACCACACATCCCCCACCAACACAAATGGTGAGAAAGATGGAGAGAAAGAGAGAGGGAGAGAGAGCGAAGGCGGGGTGGGAGACATAGACAAATATATAGTAATTAACTGTCAGTAGCAGTAGTCTAATTTCATCGTTATACATAACCAATCAAGAAAGGAGAATTTTAGCTGTAGATAGTGAATAAATAAGGACTAAAGTTGGGGTTATAGCAGCGCTAGATTTTATCAGAAAACAGCAGTTTAAATAATATGGCCATAAATTTTTTAAAGTACTGAAGTCAATGAAACGAGGGCACCAACAAAACACATATGGTTTAAAAGACAAAAATGGGAATATGATAAATACCAATGAGGAAATGTGCAACACATGGAAAGAATATTTTATTGAATTACTAAATTGTGAAGCTCCAAGTAACATTTTCCCACAGGAAGAGGTTCTAACATGCGAACCACAAATTGAAGAACCTACATTTGAAGAAATCCTATATGTAATCACACGACTTAAAAACAATAAGGCAACTGGGACTGATGGAATTGCTGCTGAATTTATAAAGGCAGGTGGCCATGCATTACATCTAAAGCTATACGAACTAATAATAAAAATCTGGAGGACAGAAGAATTACCCCATGACTGGAAAGAGTCATTATTGATACCTATCTTTAAGAAAGGAGACAAGTTCCAATGTGGAAATTATAGAGGAATATCACTACTGTCCACAAGCTATAAGATACTATCCGCAGTATTACTAAATAGACTAAAACCATATTCAGAAGACATATTAGGTGACTACCAGGCGGGTTTTAGACAAAACAGATCAACAATAGATCAGATATTTATCTTACGACAAATAGCCGAGAAACATTGGGAATATAAAAGAGATCTCCATAACATTTTTGTGGATTTTAAAAAGGCTTATGATAGTGTCCATAGGAATAGTCTATGGAATGTTATGCAGGAATTTGGAATACCAAGGAAGTTAATTAACATGACCAAACTATGCATGGAAGATACTTATAATATAGTAACATATAAAGGCAGGAAATCAGACCCCTTCCAAATAACATCTGGCTTGAAACAGGGTGATGCACTATTGCCGCTACTCTTCAATCTGGCTCTAGAGAAAGTTGTAAGGAAGGTAAAGGAGGAATGTGATATTGGAGGAACATCCAAGCTGCTTGGTTATGCAGATGATATAGATATTATAGGGCAAAGTGAACAAAAGACATTAGAAATATTGACTCACTTAAAGGAAAAAGCCCAACAGATGGGGCTGGTTATCAACCAAGATAAGACAGAATATATGGTAATTTCAAGAGACGGAATGGCTAAAAACTCTGGCCACATACAAATAGATAATATGACCATTAAAAGAACGGAAACATACAAATACCTGGGTACAATCTTCAACTGCTCCAACATCATAAGGGAAGAAATACAAACTAGAATCAACTCTGGAAATAAGATATACTATGCACTACAACATCTACTAAAATCAAAGGCGCTATCTCGTAACACCAAAATCACAATATACAAAACACTGATCAGACCAGTTGTGCTGTATGGCTCTGAAACCTGGAGTACAACGAAAGGAGACGAAGCCTTGTTACAAACCTTTGAGAACAAAATTTTAAGACGCATCTTTGGACCCATTAGGGATACACAAAGTGGAGAGTGGAAAAGAAGAAGTAACAAAGACATTTATGATTTGTTTAAGTCCCCGCTAATCACTGGTATCATGAAGGCTAATAGACTACAATGGCTGGGGCATATAGAAAGAATGGAAGATAATAGGGAAACAAAACTCGCTTACACTCAGGAAATAAATGACCGTAGACCCCGAGGTAGACCAAGAAGGCGGTGGAGAGATAATATACATACAGACCTACAAGCACTTGGAATCAACGACTGGCAAGAGAAGGTCCACCAGAGAGACGAATGGAGACAGATTGTATTTGCAGCAAAGAACCTCAATGGCTCGGAACGCTGAAGAAGAAGAAGAAGATAACTAGATTACCAACTAACAGTATACCTCAACAAGCAATGATGTACAGACCGGACGGAAGCAGGGGAAGAGACCGATCACGTAAACGATGGATAGAGGGAATTACAGAGACCTTGGGAACCTCGATATATGAAGCCCATACACAACATTCTCTCATTCTTAATGTGTGTTTGTCTATTTGTCTGTTTATGTTTCATCTCGACACTGCAAGGTACAAGAGGAGCATGATGAGATGAGATGATGAGATGATAGTGTTCGTTAAAAACAGACAAATAGACAAACACACATTAAGAATGAGAGAATGTAAGAGAGAGAGAGAGAGAGAGAGAGAGAGAGAGAGAGAGAGAGAGAGAGAGAGAGAGAGAGAGAGAGAGACATAGTGATCAAAGATCAATAGTAGTAGTCCAGTTAGTTACACGTCATAGATACACCACTGAAGAAAGGAGAATGCTGATAACATTTATTGATCCATAAGTAAACCAATCAAGTATCATCTCAACGTTAACGGTTCGGTGCAATGGATTCCCGACACTATCTGCCTGTAGCTTTGGTTGTACCCTCCAAAAAACTCGTGTCCGTCCAATTCTCGATATTTTCTTTCCACATGACATGGGAGCCGATCGTTCAGAAAACAATGGCAAACTAGTGAACGTAAAACAAAGGCAGTAAAATGCTGGTGTTGACTGCAACGTCATGTAAAGGATATGCAACTTAAAAAAAAATAATTATATCCATACTTTCAAAGTATAAATATCTATACGCCATCATTTGATGCGCCAGGTACCAGAAAATCAAGTGTCAGCTCTGTGTATACGAGAGCTTCCTTGGATGACAAAGAATGCACTTATGACCGCTGCCTTCCCATGCGGACAGATCGACTGGACAGCCTATTGGGCTGGGTGGTTACCATTTGTAGAAATGACGTCACCACTCTGTGGCTTTGTAAATGTCCTACGAACGAACGAACGAAAATCTTTACTTTCAAGGGGTTATGAATTGGGCACGCACGCCCGTCTGACTTTCTGCCCCATTCTACATTTATACTTTGAAAGTATGGATACAATTTTATTTTTATAAGTTGCATATCCTTTACATGACGTTGCAGTCAACACCAGCATTTTACTGCCATTGTTGATGCCTTGGCAAGTTTTACGTTCAGTAGTTTGCCATTGTTTACTGAACGATCGGCTCCCATTCCAATACGTTCCTACGAAACTACAAGGGAAGGCTAACCACGTCAACAAATACCGTAACGAAGTCGGATGTCTCGCAAATATCGCAGCTCTGTTGTAAAAAAATCACAACACAATTACGTTCAAAACCAGAAAAAATCTCGTACGAAGAGGATGAATTAACCACCAACCTCGGGATAACTTTCAGTTTGTTTGTTTCTTGTTATTACGGCATGCATAGCACTTATTATGTTTACCGAGAGAGAGAGAGAGAGAGAGAGAGAGAGAGAGAGAGAGAGAGAGAGAGAGAGAGAGAGAGAGAGAGAGAGAGAGAGAGTTAGAGAGTTGCTGTCTTTTCCCCGGGCTGAGGAGTACATGTAGCTGAAGTAGGATAGTGGCTTGCCTGTCTGCCGGCCGGTCTGGTTAGTGGCCAAGGGTTAGAATTCCTATCGTGGCGACTTTTGAAAATTGACCCCGGCTTCCAGAGCGACACCTGGTCACCTGGGTGCCAGGAAATATTTTGGGGAGTGAAGGTGGCCGGCGTAATACTGACCCCTCACCCCTGAAGTGCCGATTGGTCTATGAACTATGGGTACAGCATCATGTGTGCAACAGGCCTTACGACGTGTGGAAAGGTTCTTTACCTACTTTACTTACCAGCAGTCACCAAGTTGTTTTGTTATTAAAAGAAAATATATCTAGTGTAGAGGTGAAGAATTGTATGTATATATCATTATTATCATCAAATATTTTGCAGGCTGGCGTGGGCGATCATGCTTCCTGACATCTTGCTATCTCCAACGGCACGCATCAATTCTTGTGTTGACTCCCTCATGTGTTATGACATAAGATTATCAGAATTGTTATCTTGTTGGCTTCCTCCATCTCTCTTTCCACAAATATTTCCAGTTGTCACAATATGTTCTAGTTTTTGTCTTCTCATAATATGGCCACACAAATGAAGACTGCCTCTTTGTGATGTTTGTGATGTGTTGTCTTTGCGACTTAGCCTCCGCCAAAATGTCCAGATTGCTAGTTCTGGCTGTCCATCGCATTTTCATTATTCTTCTGTAAAACCACATCTCAAAGGCGTCTAAGCCTTGTTTACTAATTGTCCAGAATTCGCAGCCATATGTTAAAACTGGTTCTGCGTACCATTCAAGAATCATTTTTATAATTTCCAAAAACACTGGCTTAATGCATAAAATGTTCTTCATTTGAGAGAATGAAGATTTTGCTTGTCCTGTTCTGTTCTTTATCTTTGTAATGCTTCATCCATCTGATGTTTTCCATGTTCCTGGATATTTGAATTTGTGCATTTGCAGTAAAATATTATTTACTTTCATTATACATTTCGGCCTGTTCTGTTTATTTGACTGTTTATAACATTATTCAAGCTAAGGTCATTTTTTTAATTGTCTGTAATCAGACTGTTTATTATTTCCTGTAGTTCTTAAGGCATGTTGTTTTCAAGACAATGTCATCCGCAGAACGTACGTTATTTATATTATGTATGTTCAGTGTACATTACGCCATTCTTTATGTATTGAAATGTTTCTAAAAGGCTGTTAATTCTTATGGCTACTCTTTGTGGCGACAATATGTTCTTTATTATTCGAAGATCTTTTCCTCCAACGTTTACTTGTTCTAGTAGTTTCATTTTTTTTTTCATTGTTTCACGTTGTCAACATTTTAATGTAGCCTAATATATGAAGCATAACTACATATATGTCTATACTTCTATAGCTCATTCTAAGTGTCCTGAGAATATATATATATATATATATATATATATATATATATATATATATATATATATATATAATTGTTTGTGCCCTTTCTGTGTACAAATCCACATTGTTCATCACTAATGTCTTGCTTACTATTGTTTCTTATTGTTATGATTATTCTCAGTAACAGGAACAGATTTGTCACGTGACTCTTAAGACTCATTGTACGATGACGTTCGCATTCTTCACATAAAATTTACATATACATATACCTCGATCATACAGAGAATTCAGACCAAAACGGTCATGCATAGACCACATTTTCACCCTCAGAATAATCATTGAAGACTCCGTAGAATTCCAGTCGAAATTAATCACAAACTTTGTCGACTTTCAAAAAGCCTTCGACAGCATCCACCGTCCTTCACTTTGGAATCTACTTAACATCTATGGTTTTCCTACCAAATATACCAACGTCATAAAATCTTTCTACAAAGAGACACGTTGCTGCGTAAGAACAGAAACAGGCAACTCTGACTGGTTCTCAGTCGAAACAGGAGTGAAACAGGGTTGTGTCTTATCACCGATGCTTTTTGGAATAGCTATCGATTGGGTCATGCGCAAATGCACAAGCAACACAAATATGGGTATCCATTGGGTTGACAAAATTCTAGAAGACCTGGACTTTGCCGACGACATAGTGCTTTTGAGTTCAACACATCCGGATGCCCAAGAGAAAATAAACCACCTCCAAAATGTTTCAGGGCAAATTGGTCTCCAAATTAACACCACAAAAACAAAGACTATTGATCTTACCAACAGTTCAGATGACACCAAATTGAACAGCTACGTTCTTGAAAAAGTCAACAGCTTCACATACCTAGGAAGCAAAATGACATCCACAGGGGACTCAACACCAGAAATATCATCTAGAATCGCACTGGCATCTAGTGCCTTCAATAAACTGTCAAACATCTGGAAGTCAAAGACACTCAGCAAACACACAGAAACTTAAAATCTTCAACTCTTGTGTGATTCCAGTGTTAACGTATGGATGTGAAAGTTGGAAATCAACGGTAGCTTTAGATAAAAAATTAGACAATTTTGAGAACAAATGTCTTAGAAGACTTCTAAACATCCACTGGACAGACTTCAGAACCAATTCGCAAATAAGACAAGAGACTAAGCAAGATACAGTATCCAATTTCATAAGAAGACGCCGTTGGAACTACATCGGCCATGTACTCAGAATGGACAAGACAACACTCCCCTACCAAGCCCTCATATGGTCACCGGTAGGGAAAAGAAAACGGGGAAGCCCAAGAGAGACCCTGCGTAGAACCATCATTAGAGAAGGCTCATTCAATGGCCAAGTAAATATCCAAGATCTACAACAGATAGCAGCGAACCGCCAGGCATGGAGAGACAGGACTTCTGCCCTATGCGCCGCCTTAGGCTCAAGAGGAAAGACTAACTAACTAACTAACAGAGAATTAAACAAACATTCTATAATGCGTTATTCTGTCTCTCTAACTCCTCGGACACACCTTCAGTAACATAAAATTGCGTCCTATGTATTTCTGTGTGCTTGCTCTGTTCACTATAATAACGGAGATTGGAATGATTACACGCTAGACAGCAACATTCCGTTTCTTCTACTCGTCTTGTTAAGGTATTCTGGGATTTGTTTTTAATGAAGAACACGAAATCAAACCGGACGTAATTCTATTTACACTATCGGCTTCCGTAGATTGAATTTAAAGCGTCTGACGTCTGTATCTTCATTGTGAAAATGAGTAGAGCAAAAGCGACTCATATTTATTTTTTAAAAACCTTTGACTGAGTGTTGAAAGAAAGTGCAATTAGGATTTTTACAACTGTGGTGTCTGCTGGAATGAGTTGTTCTGAGTTGTGAATTGTTTATTCTAGGCTGGGGATTCTGTGTTCAAGGCTGAGAATTATTTGTTCCTGGTGGAAGATTAGAGGCTGCTTGGCCGGGAATAACCATTGTACGCAGTGTATAGGGTTTTGTTTAAATCCATCAGAAGGAAACAGAAATCCTGTTCCGCGTATTGGAAATTAGCCTCCAGATGGGAGAGACAGTTTCATCTGCCATACCAGCCATTCCTCCATTTGATGTTAAATATTTTAAAGTAAAGTAACGGACACTTGTCCACGCCTTAAGGCCTATGAGACATTGTCACTGAAAATATAAGTCAAGGTCCTTTAACACATCTTTGGCGCTATAGGTATACTATGGTAGACCAATATTTGTAGAAACCAATCGGAATCGGCGTGTGAGGACAAGCGCGTGACTTGCGAGGCATCCCGAAATATGGTGGCAGGACAGTCGAGACAACTAAGGAAGGGAGGAGAGAAGGAAGGCAGGCAGGCAGGTATGAAGGTAGGGAGGTAGGGGGAGGGAGGGTAAATAAATGGAATTCTGGAACTAGCAATATCGTTCATAATGATTTTTGAGCCAGTTTAAGGGTTGCATGTATATTAAGAGTTCATGTTAAAGTTGGAAAGGTACAGAAATTGTAGAAACACTTAGGGGCAGCTACAAATTTACAATCTATTAATTCATTAGGTTTTGAGATTGAATTCATGAAAAAATAATTCTGATATAATTTTACTGTAATTTTAAATTTAATTGCTAAGGATATATCTATATATATATATATATATATATATATATATATATATATATATATATAATATATATATATATATATATATATATGGTGGGGATTTCTATTTATTTGTATTGGAAATATTAAAATGTTGGGAAAATTTATATCCGGATGAATTTTGTAGCGGCAGCAGCAACAGGATATGAGGGAGAGTAGATGAGAGGAGAGGAGGAAGAGAAGGAAAACAAAACGGAGGAAAACAAGAAGGGGGAGAGAAGGGGGAAGAGAGGAGAAGGAAAGAAGGAGTCGGAGAATGTCAATCGTTGTTTTCCCTCCCTATACCTTAAAATCATGCGTTATCAATATTTAATATATCTTCTCTAGCAGAGTTAGATTACAAAGCTATTTTCTCCAATCAAGTATATTCTCCATACCGATACGTATTTGTAGAAATCAATGCTTAACTTTGCACTCACAGGAATCAGATAGTAAATAGTTTCCTGAATCTTGTCAATTATTCAGATGGTAATTTCCATCTACAAACGTAAGAGTTAATAGCATAATGCAGAATAGTGACACGGTGGATTGCATCTGTAGCTGTTCAAACACACCCTTCAGGCTTACAATATGGAGGCCAATAGCCATTTACATTGGATAACGATGATATTATAACATTGTTTTTGTTCACTCCTTTTGAATTCAAGCGTAGTCTATTCACCTGCTAATACTTCTAGTGCACTGGCTGATTGTTGCCTGTTAGCTAGCTTTCCTTATTACCAGAGTCCCTCGCCATCAGGCGAACCCACTCCGACCGCAGAGGTACTTGTAATTTACGTCCCCATGTCAAGGACGAGAAGCTAACATTTTAGTTCAACTGACCCGTATAGGGGTTGAACCTTCGGCATCAGCATACCGGATGTTTAAGAACAAGCACACTTATCCATACGGCCATGCTGACCTCGATAGCAGTCATGATGTTATTCAATATAAAATAATATGCTAGAAAGTAAAGTTCCTTTTACACGTCAAAAATTATAGATTTCAACCCACATTTGTATGGAACAAACGTCATTCAGTGGGTGATGAGTTTATAGAGTTCAACCCATATTTGTATGGAACAAACGTCATTCAGTGGGTGATGTGTTTATGGAGTTCAACCCATATTTGTATGGAACAAACGGCATTCAGTGGGTGATGTGTTTATGGAGTTCAACCCATATTTGTATGGAACAAACGGCATTCAGTGGGTGATGAGATTATGGTGTTTAACCCATATTTGTATGGAACAAACGGCATTCAGTGGGTGATGAGATTATGGTGTTTAACCCATATTTGTATGGAACAAACGGCATTCAGTGAGTGATGTGTTTATGGAGTTCAACCCATATTTGTATGGAACAAACGGCATTCAGTGAGTGATGTGTATATGGAGTTCAACCCATATTTGTATGGAACAAACAGCATTCGGTGGGTAATGTGTTTGGTATCAGGCAGGTCGCCTTTACTTCAAAAGTTATTTCCTGGTATCCACATCAGCCCGGGTTGATTTTACAGATTCGAAAGCGCTGTAGTGCAGATCGAACTCAAGACCATCGGTAGGGCATACGAGCGTCGAACCGCTATGCTCCCCATAATAAAATTATACTGAATTTACACTACCATCAGATCCACACTGAATTCTCACACCAAAGATAATAATCAATGACTCTATAATTTCAGTAAAAACAAAAACTTTACTCAAATGAAGCAAAATTGCTCATTGAGATATAAATTTAAAAATACAAATAAAACATTATTTTGAGATATTCAGTCTCGACGCACAATGTGATGTGGCTTTGGTGATCATATCTGTCCACAACCCATTCCTCCATACCACGATTTTAAACTGTCCGTCATCTCTTTTGGTCTCCCCCTGCTTCTCCTCCCTTCAACTTTCCGGTTGTTATGATATACCCCAGCTTTCCCATTCACGTGACATGCCCATAGAATATGAACTGTCATCTTCTGATGCGATTAAGCAATTCTCTTGCAACAATGCCGTATAGAAAGAATATAATCCCTAATCCTCACACCATGAAATGTATTTATTGCACATTCTTAAGGGAGCTGCGGATGGCAGTGGCTAGCAGGTTTACCAGATCACGGGCTCGAATCCTCATCGAGGTGGGGATCTCTTAATTGACGCGAGCTCCCAGCTTGAATTAGCCTAACATTTGTACCAGGCAATATACGGGGAAGTGGGGCAGCTGGCGTAATGTTGACCACTTCAGCCATCGTGTGCCATTGGTCTACAAAATTATACGGCTAGCACCATATACCAAATACGGTTCAAGGCGTGGCTCAAGGCATCCTGTACTTTACTGATATTTATGAAGCAGTACAAGGAAACGATACTCTCATAGCAGTGAATGCGATTGTGGTGTGAAGTGTTATTCCTTCGCATATTCTAGGCCACAATATATAAGTAATGATGGTCAGTTTCCTTCTTCGCCGCCTTGTCTTCCCACACAATTCCCAGTACACGATGAAAATTGTTTGGTATCTAGTTTTTGTGAGGGTGGATCGAGCCCAGAGCAGTACTGGTCGGAAAATATAATCTTCCCCCCAAAAATGATTGGGCTATTTTTGCGCCCCAAGTTAAGACAATAGCATGTGTATAATAGCAGCTAACATTCGCTGGTCAATCACATAATGCTAAAGCAGATGACGAGGAGTCGCAGTATCTCAGTGGCTTGGCTGCCGACCCGGTTGTCATATGTTCACATCCATGTGAAGTGGGAATCATGTTTTGATGATCTGGGCTCACATATAGAACCAGCCTATATTAGTTGCCATGAAACTTCATGGGAAGACGAAAATAGAACGATTCTCGAAAGATCACTCAATTTACAGTCCTCGTTGATCCTGCACAATCCAGCATCAATCTTTAGGTATGTAAGGGACTAATAACAGAGCTTTCGTCAACAATCATATTTGATATTCAAAACAATGTTTGCCCTTTGTGAATTTCAACATAGACACAAACAATAAATTGCACGATTTATTGCCTGGCATATTTCGCTGCATCTCGTCAGGTACATACTGCAGAATTCACACAAAATAAAGTAAAAATAACTAGAGATATCCTTCAAGCTGAAATATACACATGTTCGCACAGTAATGTCAATTGCCTACCACGGTTATTTTAAACTGACTGCAAACAGAAAGACATGATTGTCAGTTGTTGTATGTGTATGTGTGGTTGTATGATCAACATGTATGTTTGTCACTTTCATGTCTTTTTGTTTGCACAAAGATGATGTTGGTAAGTGAATGCCAATTTTGTGACTGGCTGAGACAATTCAAATTATTACTGCGTGAATATGTGTGTTGTATTTTTCAGCTTGAAGGATTTATCTGATTGCTTTAGATTATGTTGTATGAATGCTGCAGTATATACATGGTATTGATTGAAGCCATGCGTGTCTTTTGAATGTTTGATTGTTGTCAACATTCAAGGGCAATCAAAATATAGCCTTGTACATAAAAATACAAAATTGTTCTTAGCACATTTCTTTCATCTCTGTTATAGAGTTGTCGGTTAATTTGATTTTAGATTGCATCTTGATGTATACGGGCAGTATGTCGGTCTAAAACTTT
>JACEFZ010001748.1:0-12066 GCA_014155875.1 Cepaea nemoralis
GGGCCAACCCCTTTTGGAGGGAAAGTAGAATCCTCAAACATCACCCCAATCTGGCCATATTTTTTACGCGGACATCTTCATGGCACACTTAGAAGAAAAGAGATCCTCAGACATCAACAACTTGGCCTTTTACCGGCGTTATGTGGACGATATACTAATCATCACCACAGACGAGCTACAAGCAACATCGTTTCAGGCCACAATGAACAAGACGCATAAAAACATCTCTCTATCTATGGAACACGAACACAACGAAGCGTTACCGTTCCTAGATATTCTAATGAGACGTAGAGCAGACGGCACAATTCAAAGATCGGTGTATCGCAAAGAAACATGGACTGGCCAATACCTAAATTTTCAGAGCTTCACACCTGTCCAGTACAAACGGGGCTTAGTACGGACCTTGTTTGACCGTGCTAGAAAGATATGCACCCAGGACACACTGACAGAGTAATTTGAAACATCTGAAGAATGTCTTAAACCTGAATGGGTACTCCACAGGATTTATAAAGCGCCATTGCCAACAGCCCAAACCCAAAGCAGACGTAACTACAGTCCCTAAACTCAAGGTATTCATCCAGCTAACCTTTCGAGGGGATGACGTAATGCAACGTCTACAAGACCGGCTTACTACAGCAGTAGGTCGAAACATTCTGTGCGGCAACTCCAGTCATTAGATGTAAAACCGTACCCATTCCTACACCAACAGTCAAAGAGCCTGTTCCTCTGTACGCCACAAACAATTGTATTTACCAATTCACATGTAGATGCCAGGCCGTTTACATTGGCCGAACGGAGAGACAGCTTAACAAACGGGTGTAGAACACATACCTCAATGGGTCAACAAGATACAACACACAGGAGATGATAGCCACGAGGAGCCGACACACCGGAAGCTCCCGGCGTCTTCAATCGGCAAGCACATTGTTGCCAGTCGCCATGTTGTGTCCAGAGAGACTGCATTTCGCGTGTTGTTTAGAACACAGAATACTCGCTTGTTAAAATTTGCAGAAGCAATTATGATCTATCAACGCAAGCCAGAATTGTGTAAACAGAAAGACATGTTGGTCAGCTTAAAATTACCGTGGTAGACAATCGACATTACTGTGCGAAATTGTGTATATTTCAACTTGAAGGATTTATCTAGTTAATTTCACGTAAGTTGTGTGAGTTCTGCAGTATGTACCTGACGAGATGCAGCGAAATATGCCAGGCAATAAATCGTGCAATCTATTGTTTGTGTCTTCGTTATTCAAATTCACTACGGGAAAACATTGTTTTGAAGATCAGAGAACACCTTAATGGAGTACGTAATGTCAATGTCCGCATAGCCTGATACATTCATTTCATCGGTGTCTTTCTGTTCACCGTCACCGAAACGTAACGTGACTCTCCTCGCGCGCGCGCGAGAGAGAGAGAGAGAGAGAGAGAGAGAGAGAGAGAGAGAGAGAGAGAGAGAGAGAGAGAGAGAGAGAGAGTGTAAACTTTTCTTAGTGAGTTTAGAGAGAGAGAGAGAGAGAGAGAGAAAGAGAGAGAGAGAGAGAGAGAGAGAGAGAGAGAGAGAGAGAGAGAGAGAGAGAGAGAGAGAGAGAGAGAGAGAGAGAGAGATCATGCTGCATGGGCGCAGCACATGGTCTCTAAATTCAGCCCAGAATTTGTATTATGGAGAGGTATAACTCCATTTTACAAATTACTGTATATATACGCACACACATTCAAACTTTATCTGACTTTTGACAGACGAAAATACATTGACTCACATTCCTCCTCAAAGTATACTTAGAACGTTATTTGGCCTTTGTTGGTGCTATTTCAGTGGCGAGATACGAATTCTGTCCATATTCCATAGTTGTGGGTTTAGGTGAATGATAAACCTGGCTGATGAAGACATCTTTACAGAGAATTTAGTTGGTCATGTGTTGAAGTACACTTGTTTTTGCAGCGAGACGCTGTGGTGATTTGGAGGTGACGAGTTCGAATCCCTGTCGGTAACTATAACCTTTAAATGTTATGTTGTCTAATGTTTCCTCTAGTCCCTGCTTCTTTCTTCCGCTTCTTCCGTTACACGTGTGTTTGTTTGTGAACTGTCCTTAAACACTTCTCGCACCGGTCTCTCTCCCCCCCCCCCCATTTTATTGGTAGCACGGCAGATCCCCGCATGGCCGAATGGATAAGAACGGTGTTCTTAAACATCCGGTTGCTGATGACGAGGTTAGCGGTTCATCCCCTACACTGGAAAGCTGGACTAAAATGGTGACCTGTCGTCCTTGACATGGGGATGTTAATTACGAGTACTTCTGGAGTCGGAGTGGGTTCGCCTGATGGCGAGGGACACCGTTAATTGGGAAAGCTAATTCAGTCCAACATTACTATTAAAATAGTGTGTATGGACTACGCTTGAGTGCAAAGCGAGCGAGCAAAAAAAAAAAAAGAAAAACAAATTGGTAGCACTTCAGGAACGCCTCTTTGGGAATGGAGCACAACTGTACACATGTCTTCTAGTGACTCACAGCGACTCCATTTCAGCGGCATTTTCAGCTTGGGAAACATCCATCACAAGAAGCAATGTGGGGTGAGTAGGTAGCCTAATGAATCTTCGGAATTTATCCTGCGTTAAAGATGGACCTGGTCGACCGGGTCTAAACTCGTCACCAAGGAGTGTTCTGGGAAGTGAAAACAATCAGTGTGAAATTGACCATATGTCCCGTCGAGTTTCAGTTAGTCTCTACAAATATGGCGCCAACACCACATAACCAACACATCCACAGGCGTGGAAAAGCGTCGTTTACCTGAGCGGAGTGACTTAGTTATACAGACATACAGGCTTGTAGCTAATATCTTCTATCTTGTAATATTTCAGGCTGTCGACCGTGGTTGAAGCATTCATGGAGCTGATACAATTAGAAAAGATGAACGGGGTCATTTTGTTGATTTCCGCAGAACAGGGCAAGGCGTACGTGAAGATGGAGAGTGTGGTCTGCACATAGGAGATACTTCCCAAGCCATTTACTGCTGTTTACAGACTAGTGTTACAACATCGATATTATGATCCCCAAGACTATGTTTAGTGTGTAGATCTACTTACAATGCTCAGATTTATACATTTATACAAAAAAAAAAATGTAGTAAAATTATTACTAAAGTAATATGTTTTTCTCTCTTTTTAGGCATGTAGGTAGTAAGTAAAATAATGTTCAGTATCTTGTGTTCAAGCAATGGCAAACTACTGAGCGTAATCTTGCCAAGAAATCAACATACAGCTGAAAGATGCTGATGTTGACAGCGATGTCCTGTAAAGGATATGCAAAACATTTATTTATTTATCTTGTGTTCTCTCCCTTATTTCATTTACTTTTTTGTATTAGTTGTCCGACTTAAATTTGTAAACTGTCAAAAAAAAAACAAAACTGTCATTTACTGCCAATATAGTACCTTGCGGTGTATGGCAGAGGGGTCTTTGAGCCTGAGGAATAAAGGCCGCCTGGCTAGTGCAGTCGCCGCGAACTGTGCAGGTTAGGATGGGAGCCGGTCGTTCAAAAAGCAATTGCAAACTACTGAAGTAAAACTTGCCAAGACATCAACAACAGCAGTAAAATGCTGGTGTTGACAACGATATCATGTAAATAGGATATGCGAAAAGAAAAAAAACAAACTTATATCACATATGGCGAATAGGCAGGCAAGTAACAACTTGGAGAGCCTACTGCCTCTGTCAAAGACTGAAACATAGAGGCCGGAGGTCTGCCTCAAGATAGAAGACCACCGGGAAGAGTGGTCAACCTCAAATAGATTAGAGGTAATACAGTGCCCCGATATAAGGGCAGGGTAGGTGATAGAATGGGGGACTATTAACTAGTTCTCTCATGAGACACGGAGACGTCGACCAGATAGTTAGCACTCTGGTCACGACAGAATCACGCCTACGTGATAGCCACGATTGCCACTCAATAGGAGACAGCTAATATAAGCGTGCTGAATGTAACGGCACGCAAAAAGCCGAAGGACGCATCAAGGTCCTTCCGCGGGCTGTGTAGCCACGCGAAGAGGAAAGTGAGACTGGGGACTGACTTCGTAGCGAGCAGATCGTTTAGTGTTGATAGGAGTTTTGTGTAGCCAAATAGATAGAGATTAGCAATAGGGTTAGGAAACTAGTGATAGGCAATTCTGTGGCTTTGTGTGTGATTTGATAGCGACTGGTTTGTAATTGTAAAGAGCCAACGGCAATAAAATGTATCATTCATTTCCTCTCACACGACTTGCAAGTTTCTTGTGTGGTGTGGGAGAAGTAATCCGATGATGCCTGAAACATTGGTTGTTGACAGCCTCTGGGCACCGTTTCTTAGTGTTTCTCTGTTTCTCCCTCGTTTGGACTTGTAGGATCTGGTTTCGTTGCCCAGCTGCTAAGACGAGTGCTTGATGCAACACTGTGAGGTGGGAAAATGACGGACGGCTACTTGCCGGCACTCCGCTGCTGGGTTATGCGATAATGCGTGTGTTGTCTGCTTTTGTGTTAGTTGTCTTCGCAACGAAATGCTTATTCAAGTGAGGGACTACATATTGTCGATTCTCCGGCTATTTCGTTCTGTCGAAGCTACTATTTCCTTCACGAGTTCACATTGAACAATCATGAGCATTTCATGTGGTTGTCGCTGACACAGGAACGGAGCAATTATCGGGCGACCCATTGCAATGAAATTGTAATTGTACGACTGCTACTGCAGATAATTATTGGCTCTAGTTGATTTATGATAATTTACATCATGTATCGGGTACTTTACCGAATGTCAATCTCATCATGGGGCTCGCTGACAAGGTTTTCGATCTGTTCCAGTTCCCCCGCCACATACATGTTCATGCCCAAGTCTCTTTAGTGTGTTGTGTGTATGTTGGTGCTGGTTGACGCCTGCCTCTCTTCTTCTAGGAACGATACTTTACATTACTACTCCCTGCAATTCACTGTCATGTTTAATATGGCCAAAGTATATCAGCTTCCGATACATATTGTTGTGTGTGAGCCAGATTTCTTCGATGTTCAGATCTTGTAGAATTTCAGTTTTCTTTGTCGTTGGCCACGATATTAAATAATTGTTATGCAACAATTAAGTTCAAAAGCCTCGATTTTCTCTTTATTCGTTGGAAATAGTCCATGACTCACATTCGTCGTTGCCACAGAAGGGATTCGTGTTACCAAAAATTTTACACTAACTTGTTTGCTGAGAAACATCTAACAGCGGTGGAAATGTGGTTTTTGAGTAAAATGCAAAGAATGCCATGGGCGGACAGAAAATCAAATGAGAGACTCCTTCAGGAGTCAAATACAAAAAAGGAGGTTCTCTCATCTCTCATCATGTTCCTCTTGTACCTTGCGGTGTCGAGGTGAAGTATAAACTTCGTGAGAGTGCCCGGTTATGGGCTTCGTATATCGACATTCCCATGGATTCTGTTATTCCCTCAGTCCAACGTTTACGTGGTCGGCCTCTTCCTCTGTTTCCATCTGGTCTGTACATCATTGCTTGTTGTGGCATGCTGTTGACTGGTAGCCTACTTGCATGGCCAAACCATTTGACTTGCTGCTTTCTAATAAAATCTAGAGCAGCTTTAACCCCTACTTTAGTCCTGATTTCTTCATTTCTGATCTTATCTCTTCTTGATACGTTGAGTATTCTTCTCAGAAACCTCATTTCTGTTGTTGTGATTTTTCTTTTCTCTTTTTCTGTCATTGTCCAGGTTTGGCATTGGTAGCAGAGAGTTGGTAGGAAGATTGTGTTGTAAAGTGCTTTCTTAGTAGTTATTGATACATGTTTGTTCTTTAGTATTGGAGCCATTTGTCCAATGAGTTAATTGGAGGTTAATTGGAGAAATTAGACGTAGACAGTCAGGATTGTTCGGACATGTTATGATGCGAAATGTTCTTGAAAATTTAGTGACAACTGGCAAGCTGGATGGGAAGAGGGCAAGAGGAAGTCAAGGGGATAAATACCTTGATGTATTACCAGCATGGCATGGTCGGGACAGGAACACAGACGCGAGTCGAGACTCTGGTGACCGTGTGAGATGGCGAAAAATGACCGCAGGGGGACCCCCTCCGGTAGTTCTTGCTCCGTGACGGAGTTGTTAACATTTCAGAGATTTTGAACAGACGAGAAAATGCTGCCCACTTTACACCCCTGTGTACTTTACATGAGCTTACATTTTCACCGACCTCTCTGACAGCTGCCTGTTGCTCGTGATATAATGATTCACCACCACCACCTACCGCCACCGCCATCGCCACCACCACCACCACCACCACCGTCGTATTCACCGTCATCGTCATCATCATCATCATCATTGCCAACGAGTTGATGTTTGCCAGTGAGTTGTTGTATGGCAGCGAATTAGAGTTGTAGTGGGCAGCGAGTTAGACTTGGGTCCGTGCGAGTTAGCTTGTGGTGGGCAAAACTTATCTATTGCCACTGTCCAGCGGCCTGATATTTAATGATCGCTGGCTCAATCATCATTGTGTCTGACATTCAGCAATACATGTGTCGGGCTGGATTCTGGTCACGGCGCTCGGCCATCTGTACGTTTCTATGAGGTGGCGTAAGTGTTCTACGAGCGCCAGTTCCGCACACTTAACAACAGCGACCTCTTTAAACACTGAACGCAGCTCAAGTAACAGAACACAGTTCGTATTCTGAATCTTATATTGACTCCAGGTATGTAACAATTCATACTAACATTTACACAACACTTACATAATACCTAGAGTCTACACTAATACATAACTAACTACAAGTGTAGTGGCACTGTATATGGCCGTACTACACAGACTATAGACCCATACAAGTGTAGTGGCACTGTATATGGCCGTACTACACAGACTATAGACCCATATCCCACTCGGTCAATGGTTCTAGCCCCAACTGATCGCTTAGAGGAGAGTTCTCCCCTGCCCAGCGATATGCCTCGCTATTTCCGTGCAAGGCATGGATTTCAACTTGCTTGATTTTCACGCTAGTTGCGCACAACTCCAGATTATCTGCACTACGTGCCCCTTGACCTGTTTGGGACATGGCAATCAAGAGGCTTGCCAAGTGGAGTTGACAATGCTGTGTATTCACATATTGCATTCTCCTATAATAATTCAGGAACCTACTAATAAAAGAACAAGTACATCAACAGGTTGTCTAAAAACTAAAGATAGAAAAATCATAATAGAAAAAGATCAGATTCTACATGTATGGACAGATTATGTGAAAAACCTGTATAATGATAACAGAGAGGAACAGTATGATATTAGATTTAATAATGAAGGACCACCAATTTTAAAGATGGAGGTTCAAAATGTTCTTAAGCATATGAAAGCTGGCAAGGCCCCCGGTGCAGATAACATCACAACAGAAATGATTAAAGCTTTAGAAGATTTTGGACTAGAGCAAGTCACCAGACTGCTGGACACATTATATGATACTGGAAGTATACCTTCTTAATTATGTAACTCTGTATTTATTGCAATCCCAAAGAAATCAGGAACCTTGGAATGTGATCAACATAGAACAATTAGTATAACGAGTCACACCACAAAGGTCTTGTTACGAATTATCATGCAAAGAGTGAGGAAGAAAATACAACCTGCAATAGGGGAAGAACAATGTGGGTTTGTAGAAGGAAAGGGTACAGTAAATGCTGTGTATATGCTGCGAATAGTTATTGAACGTGCTATAGAAATAAACAAGGATATACCTCTTTGCTTTATTGACTACACAAAGGCTTTTGATAGAGTTAGACATGTCAACATGGTGGATATGCTTGCAGATCTACAAATTGATGGGAAAGACATTAGACTTAGACTTCGGGAATCTTCGTGGTGGCGAAGTGGTCAAGCCGTTTAACTCGGGCTCCGAAGGTTGTGGGTTCGATTCCGGGCCGAGTCCTTCGGTTCACGAGTTAAATTTTTCGGAGACTCCTGTGGGTCGCGCTAGAGCTACGGAGTTCGTGCTTTGTGCGACGCTTTCCGCGCTGCGGAAAGAGACCGAGCCATATGGGATATAACCCGGTGCAATGAAGTCGACCCTGTCGACTTTTAAGCGACTGTTTTAAGACTTATAAAAAACATATATTGGAAACAACAAGCTGCCATAAGGATTGATAATGAAGTGGGACAATATCAACCTATTAAGAGAGGTGTTAGGCAGGGATGTGTGATGTCTCCAGATCTTTTTTCCCTATACAGTGAAAATATTTGCAGAAATGTAGAGGATATAAATGGAATCAGCATTGGAGGACAAAACATCAATAACATTAGATATGCAGATGATACAGTATTAATTGCAGACAATGCGCAGGACCTGCAACAATTAGTAGATGCGGTTGTTGTACACAGTGAGCAACTGGGGTTAGAATTAAATTGTAAAAAGACTCAGGTTATGGTCGTCACTAGGAAGGAAGAAGTGCCACAATGTAATATACAAGCAAATGGAAATATTCTTCAACAAGTGAATCGGTACAATTATCTTGGAACAGTCATAACATCTGATGGGAGATGCCTTGAAGAGATTAGAACAAGAATCGCCATGGCGAAAGTAGCCTTTAGCAAGATGAAAAACATTCTGACCAATAAAAAGATGTCAATTGAAACGAGAAAAAGAGTGTTGAGGGGATACATAGAGCCTGTTCTTTTGTATGGATGTGAAACTTGGACAATGAGCAGTCAAGCTGAAAAGCATCTGATTACTGCAGAAATGTGGTTTCTGAGGAAAATGCAAAGAATACCATACATAGAGCCTGTTCTTTTGTATGGATGTGAAACTTGGACAATGAGCAGTCAAGCTGAAAAGCATCTGATGGCTGCAGAAATGTGGTTTCTGAGGAAAATGCAAAGAATACCATGGACAGACAGAAAAACCAATGACCAAGTACTACAGGAGACAAATGAACATCGTAAACTGATTAGAGAAATTTGACGTAGCCAGTCAAAATTTTTTGGACATGTTATGAGAAGAAATGGATTGGAGAACTTAGTGACAACTGGCAAGATCGAAGGGAACAGACCAAGAGGAAGACCGAGAGGAAAATACCTGGATGGCTTGGCCACATGGCATGGACGAGACAGGAACACTGAGCTGATCCACGACACTGGTGATCGAGTGAAATGGCGAGTCATGACCGCCCACGCTTTCCGGCATGGCACATGATTGATTGATTGATTGATTGAAACTTGGACAATGTGCAGTCAAGCAGAAAAACATCTGATGGCTGCAGAAATGTGGTTTCTGAGGCAAATGCAAAGAATACCATGAACAGATAGAAAAACCAATGGCCAAGTACTACAGGAGACAAATGAAAATCGAGGATTGATTAGAGAAATTAGACGTAGACAGTCAAAATGTTTTGGACATGTTATGAGAAGAAATGGACTGGAGAACTTAGTGACAACTGGCAAGATCGAAGGGAACAGACCAAGAGGAAGACCGAGAAGAAAATATCTGGATGGCTTGGCCACATGGTATGGACGAGACAGGAACACGGAGCTGAGACACGACTCTGGTGATCGAGTGAAATGGCGAGTCATGACCGCCCACGCTTTCCGTCATGGCGCATGATTGATTGATAGCATATTTCGTGCTCTGATATATTTCCGAAGCATGACACAAGACTAGTTCAATGAAACATGCAAGAAATATATTTATAACTTTCAATGACGGGGATATATTGCATCATCATCACATGCCGTGCCGATAAGCTTGGACTGCAATGTTTCGCTATCTCACACGATCACCAGAGTCGCTGATCAGGTCTATGGTTTTGTCTCGAGTACGTCACGTGGCCAAGTCACCTAGTTATTTACCTCTCTGCTTCCCCTGAGTCTTTTCCTCTTAGTCTTATCAGTTAATACCAAGTTCTTCTGTTTATTTCTTCTCGTGACGTCCCCACAATTCTTGTCTATCTACATCTAATTTCTCTAATCAGTTTACTGTATTAATTTGTTTATTGTAGGACTTGCTCGTTGGTTTTTCTCTGTCCTTGGTATTCTTTGCATTTTCCTCGGATCCCACTATCCACTGCCATTAGATTTTTTCATCTTGACTGCTCATTGTCCACGTTTCACATTCATACACAAGTACAGGTTTTATGTAGCACTTCAACACTCTTTTTCTCATTGCATTTGACATTCTTTTTTTTTTCGCGACATACTACATGATGGTCATGAGCAACAGAGGAAGCCGGAGTCAATAATCTAACGATGTGTTATACTGTCACTTGTAACATCAACCAGTTAGAGTCAATCATCTAACGATGTGTTATACTGTCACTTGTAACATCAACCAGTTAGAGTCAATCATCTAACGATGTGTTATACTATCACTTGTAACATCAACCAGCTAGAGTCAATCATCTAACGATGTGTTATACTATCACGTGTAACATCAACCAGCTAGAGTCAATCATCTAACGATGTGTTATACAGTCACTTGTAACAGCAGCCAATTAGAGTCAATCATCTAACGATGTGTTATACTGTCACTTGTAACAGCAGCCAGTTAGAGTCAATCTTCTAACGACGTGTTATACTGTCAATTGTAATAGCAGTCGGCTGGAGTCAATAATCTAACGATGTGTTATAGTCACTTGTAACAGCAACCGGCTGGAGTCAATACGCTAACGATGTGTTATACTGTCACTTGTAACAGAAGCCAGTTAGAGTCAATCATTAACATTGTGTTCTAATTTCACTTGTAACAGCAGCCGGCTGGAGTCAATAATCTAACGATGTGTTATACTGTCACTTGTACCAGAAGCCAGTTAGAGTCAATCATCTAACGATGTGTTATACTGTCACTTGTACCGGAAGCCAGTTAGAGCCAATCATCTAACGATGTGTTATACTGTCACTTGTAACAGAAGCCAGTTAGAGCCAATCATCTAACGATGTGTTATACTGTCACTTGTAACAGAAGCCAGTTAGAGCCAATCATCTAACGATGTGTTATACTGTCACTTGTACCGGAAGCCAGTTAGAGCCAATCATCTAACGACGTGTTATACTGTCAATTGTAACAGCAGCCGGCTGGAGTCAATAATCTAATGATGTGTTATAATGTCCCTGGTAACAGCAGCCGGCTGGAGTCAATAATCTAACGATGTGTTATAATGTCCCTGGTAACAGCAGCCGGCTGGAGTCAATAATCTAACGATGTGTTATAATGTCCCTGGTAACAGCAGCCGGCTATGGTCAATAATCTAACGATGTGTTATAATGTCCCTGGTAACAGCAGCCGGCTGGAGTCAATAATCTAACGATGTGTTATAATGTCCCTGGTAACAGCAGCCGGCTGGAGTCAATAATCTAACGATGTGTTATAATGTCCCTGGTAACAGCAGCCGGCTATGGTCAATAATCTAACGATGTGTTATAATGTCCCTGGTAACAGCAGCCGGCTGGAGTCAATAATCTAACGATGTGTTATAATGTCCCTGGTAACAGCAGCCGGCTGGAGTCAATAATCTAACGATGTGTTATAATGTCCCTGGTAACAGCAGCCGGCTGGAGTCAATAATCTAACGATGTGTTATAATGTCCCTGGTAACAGCAGCCGGCTGGAGTCAATAATCTAACGATGTGTTATAATGTCCCTGGTAACAACAGCCGGCTGGAGTCAATAATCTAACGATGTGTTATAATGTCCCTGGTAACAGCAGCCGGCTGGAGTCAATAATCTAACGATGTGTTATAATGTCCCTGGTAACAGCAGCCGGCTGGAGTCAATAATCTAACGATGTGTTATAATGTCCCTGGTAACAGCAGCCGGCTATGGTCAATAATCTAACGATGTGTTATACTGTCACTTGTAGCAGCAACCGGCTAGAGTTAACGATCTGGGTATGTGTTTATACTGTCACTTGTAGCAGCAACCGGCTAGAGTTAACGATCTGGGATGTGTTATACTGTCACTTGTAGCAGCAACCGGCTAGAGTTAACGATCTGGGGATGTACTATACTGTCACTTGTAGCAGCAACCGGCTAGAGTTAACGATCTGGGGATGTGTTATACTGTCACTTGTAGCAGCAACCGGCTAGAGTGA
>JACEFZ010001749.1:0-28063 GCA_014155875.1 Cepaea nemoralis
GAATTAAATGCCATTAAAGATACAAAAAAAAAAATATGCACAGACAAATCAGTGAGCTCACTGGAAGAAAAATAAGAATAAATACAGGGTGTTTGAAATCAAATACAGGAAAGATATTATTGGAGGAAGGTGATATAATGAAGAGGTGGAATGAGTATATAAGAGAATTATATGATGGGGAAAGGGAAGAATTAACAGAAGAAAGTAACTTAGAAGATCCACCTATTCTAAAAGAAGAAGTCGCTGACACTATGAAATATATGAAGAAAGGAAAAACAGCTGGACCAGATAAAATCACAATAGAAGAATTAGAAGTATTGGGAGAATTTGGAGTAGATATATTAACCAAAATGTTAAATGATATTTACAGTAGTGGATATTTACCCAGTGATATGCTGAAATCTGTATTTATAGCTTTACCAAAAAGACCAGGAGCAATTGAATGTGACGATTTACGTACAATTAACCTCATAAACCATATCACTAAGCTTCTGTTCAGAATCATAATGAGAAGAACCAGAAAGAAAATAAAAATGGAAATTAGTGAAAAACAGTATGGATTTGTGGCGGGAAAGGGCACAAACAATGCAATATATACATTAGGGACACTAATAGAAAGGTCAATAGAGAAACAGATATCAACATTAATGGGAAAGATTTAAGAATAATAAAGAATATTTACTGGAACCAAGTAGCAGCAATTAAAATTGGAAATAAAGAGGGTAGTTACGAACACATAAAGCTAGGAATACGACAGGGATGTGTTTTGTCACCAGATCTCTTCTCCCTATATAGCGAAGTAATAATGAGTGAAATCAAAGAGATGCCAGGAATACTAGTTGGAGGTTATAATATAAATAAAGATGGCACAGTATTGGTGGCAGATAAATCAACAGACCTACAACATTTGTTGGACACTGTAGTAATAGAGAGTGCAAGGAAAGGACTCTCCTTGAATATCAAGAAAACAGTAACAATGGTGATATCAAAGAAAATGGTGACACCAAAATGTGACATAGAAATAAAAGGAAAAATATTCTTAACCAAGTGGATAAGTTTAGATACCTAGGGGCATTTATAACATCAGATGGAAGATGTACAACAGAGATTAAGAGCAGAATAGGGCAGGCAAAGGCCATATTTCAGAAAATGAAGAGTATCTTGTGCAACAGGTCACTATCACTGAGTGTAAGAAAGAGAGTGCTGAAATGCTATGTAGAATCAGTTTTGCTGTATGGCAGTGAATCTTGGAATGTAAATGAACAAATTAAGAAGAGATTAGAAGCAACAGAGATGTGGTTCCTGAGACGAATGATGAGAATTCCTTGGACTGCCAGAGTAACTAACGAAGAATGAAACTAGAACACTATATACAACAATAAGAAAGAGACAAACAACTTTCTTTGGTCATGTAATGAGAAGAGAGGCATTGGAGAACATCGTGACAACTGGAAAGATCGAGGGGAAGAGAGGCAGAGGCAGACCAAGAGAAATGATGCTGGGTGGATTGAGACGGTGGCACGGAGGAATATCAGCAACAGAGTTGATCCAGAAAACCAAAGACCGAGATTTGTGGAGAGCCATGAACGCCTACGCCAGCCGGCACGGAACTTGATGATGATGATGTGCCGACTGTGAAGCCACATATTAACATTTAAAAGATATGAAATCTCCTGTTTCAAGATAAGAATCCAGATCTACCGGACAGCCAGGAGAGTTCGATAGCTAGTGGGATACCGGAGACACCACAACAGGTAGCTTTTACGCATAAATGCACAGGGGTTTTGTTTCCCTGTAGGATTCTAGTATTCACACCCATCTGCTGGTTTCAGTGCGGCGCTCCAGTGTTGATGTCGTTGGTATCCGCCGACCGCCTTAAATCCCAAATGTTCTTGTGGTAACAATTTTAAGCTCTCGCATAAAGATCTTCAAGTTGTACGGTCACGAAACAATTATATAGAGGGAGATTTGACCCAAGGGCCACCGGCACAGCATCAGCAGAGAAATAAAAACATTTGTTGAGAACATGAATCTATCCAGAAGCAACATAGTCAAGGGTCATTTTGCAATCACTTAAGAAACAAACCAGGATTATTGACTTTAAATGTAGTAAAACTATTTCTTGAAATACAAAGAATCAAGAAGATGGGAAAATACCGACATTCTGCGAGATCTAAATATCGAATAAAACTGGTTCATAGTCAGATTTATGTCTCGGAAACTGGCGAAGGAGTTACTGAAGCAATTTGTAATCACACATACTTCATTCGAAGTACAGCTGCGGACAATTTGGTAGCACCTTGTGTTGGTTTTAATAAAATTGTATGAGTGCCGGTCGTTCAGAAAGCAATGACAAACTAGTGAACGTAAACTTGCCAAGAAAATCACAAACAGAAGATCAAAATGCTGGGGTTGACTGCGATGTCATGTAAATGATATGCAACAAACCTGGAAACTGGATATCTTTGGCCATGTCAAACTGACACGAAAAGCAGTGATGGAAAATTTGCTTCCTGGAAGAAGAGGTTTGGCTCGACCAGCACGAAGATAAACACTGGGCATTGAAGACACCTGGGGCATGAACAGGAATGAGGCACTGGAACTAGCAGAGGGCGGGCAATCTCCACGGCATGTGCTACCACGGATCTGCTGCACAGTGAAGAGGAAATGCTACACAAGCACGGCACTTAGAGCTTATACTTATACATACTATAGTAATCAGAAGTATATGAACTAAAGTATACAGCAGTTTATCAGAACAAGTGTAAAGTGTAATCCGACGTGCACTTCCTGCTTCTAGCACATTCTGCCAGCCTCGTGACGTCACCTGGTTTCTCAAGTTCGCCATAGGATAACATGCAGCGTGCAGGCGATGGGGAATTGAATGCTAATTGTACACAGTAAGAGATCACATGGGCAGGGGGGACGTGTTAGCGATACAATGTCGTTGTACCACAGCTGTACCACAGGCTTCCGCCGCCATGGACGTTCGGGTTTCGGGTGTTGCGTGAAACGTCATATTTGATGTAATATGTGAATTGTGTGCATTTGAACAACGTATACAAGATCACGAGATACCTCTTTCCCTCCCTCCTTCCATCCTCCCCTCTCTTACAACTTAACAGGTTGTTGGAGCGCCATCAGTGCTGAGATTTTATGTTGTGTCGTGGACAATTTGAAAACCCGACGGAGACCCACCACCACGAATAACATACAAGCTTTATACTACTTAACTTTTCCAACGCTCTCTGTGTTCGAGGGAAAAGTGCAGCAAAACAAACAATTAACCCACATTTGGCGAGGTTGACTCAACGGTCGTGAGCACAGAGTCTCGATAACACTCCGCGCCTAGAGGATAACGCAGTAGGACCTTCAGCCAAGCTGCCGCTAGAACAATCAACATGGGAACTCTTCTCTGGCTACTGAAGAAAGGGACGGAGCCCTTGTGGGAATGTCCCAAGTGCAGTGCTGGTGATTCTCTGTTATCACATTTAAGTTAATTGTTCTCATTTTGAAATGTTGCCAAGACAGGGGCGATAACGACTAGCTCTTCACGATGTCTAAGTACCAATCTATATTTATATGAACGCGGGTCATCCTCTACATTCTATGGCAGGTGCACAGATCGTACAGTTTGATGAAAGAATGACGAAAACCAAACAAACAAACAAACAAACTTTATATTCAAAGGGTTAAGAATTGGGCACGCAGGCCTCTAACATTCTGCCCTTCTATCACTCTCTTTCATACATTATAGTATTCACACATCATTCAAAGCTAACCAGACAATTTTAACTATATCGATTGGACAGGCATACCTAAGCATGTAAACATTCCAGGCCGGCCGAAGTTGATACTTCTCAAGACCCCCATTGAATCACTTGTTTTTTTCTATGAAACTGCCTGAGTGGATACGAAAGACCTAATTTTACTTAACTACTTAACGGGCCCAAAAATATTTGACTGTCTACGTCTAATTTCTCTAATCAGTTTCCGCTTTTTGTCTGCTTCTTGTGGGACTTTTTAATTGGTTTATCTGTGTGTCCATGGTATTCTTTGATATTCACCAGAAACCACATTTCCACCGCCATTGGATGTTTTTCAGCTTATCTGCTCATTGTCTACATCCTCACAAAAGCACAGGTTCTATGTTGCACTTCAACACTCTTTTTCATGATGCAATTGGCATCTTTTTATTGGTCAGTATGTTTTTCATCTTGCAAAAGACTACCTTTGCCATGGTGATTCTTGTTTTAATCTCTACAAGGCACCTCCCATCAGATGTTATAACTGTTCCGAGATAGTTGTATCGATTCACTTTAAGGATATTCCCTTTACTTGTACATTATGATATTTATTTATTCTTAGTGACGACCATTATCTCTGTCTTCTTACAATTTAATTATAACCCTAGTTGTTCACAGTGTGCAATAACTGCATCTACTAAATTCTGCAGATGCTGTTCATTGTCTGCAATCAATACTGCATCATCCGCACATCTAATGTTACAGATGCTATGTTCACCAATAATGACTCCTCTCATATCTTATACATGTCTAAACATATTGTCACTGTATAGGGGAAAACACCTGGAGACAATACACATCCCTATAGCACACCTCTCTTAACAAGCTGAAATCGACCAACATCATTATCAATCTTTATGGCATCTTGTTGTTTTCACTATACGTTTTTTATTTTTACAAGCTAAAGTCTTGTAAAATTACATCTTTATAGCTCTGCCAAAGAAACCAGGCGCTTCAGAAGGTGAAGAGCATTGCATAATAAGTCTTATGAGTCACATGACAATTCTGTTACTCAGAATAATTAAGAACAGAATAACAAACAAGATTAAGCCAGAAATTAGTGATGAACAATGTGGATTTGTGGAGGGAAAGGGCACAAACAACGCATTATATATTCTCAGGACACTATTAGAAAGCGCTATAGAAGTAAAAACTGATCTATACTTATGCTTCATAAAGCATTTGGCAACGTGAAGCATGAAGAAATAATACAATTACTAAAACAACTGAAAATCGACGGCAAATATCTGCGAATAATAAAGAACATATATTGGCAGCAAACAACAGCTATAAGAATCAACAACCTTGTAGGAACATTTCAGTGTATAAAGAAGGGCATCAGACAAGGTTGTGTATTGTCTCCTGATTTGTTCTCATTGTACAGTGAACACATAATGATATCTACAGAAAGTATGTCAGGGAGACGTTAATAAGTATGTCACAATGGCTGTAGAAAAATAACTACACATGATAACAACTTGAAACCAGTTTATGTTTATCAATACATTGTCCCTTTATTTCTCAAGATAATTTACACCAAAATTGATGCACTTATCCCATCGTTTTATCAGTCCTCCTAAACCGGCTGCATAGAACTGCGCGCTTTGTTTTCATTTACCTGCCATTCCACAGAACTGTGTGACTTACTTAATGACTCGCCCTCGTAACTTATTCTACCCAGCTATGGACCGCTTTACGGGACAAGTATATATCAGCACTGACAACCCACCTTGGCAGGAGACATTTCGCGAATGACGCCGAAGTTGAATGTGAAATGAAAATGTCGTTTAGAAAACAGAGCACACAGTTCTATGCAGCCGGTTTGGGAGGACTGATAAAACGATGGGATAAGTGCATCAATGTTGGTGGAAATTATGTTGAGAAATAATGGGACAATGTATGTATAAAAATAAACTGGGTTCATGTTGTTATCATATTTAGTTATTTTTCTACAGCTATATGTGACTTACTTATTAACTTACCCTCGTATGAGGTCATGGTTTAATTCGTGTGTTGACTCCCTTCCGTACCTTGAGATCGTAATTTGTGAAGAGGCATGATCGCCCATGCCAGCCGGCAAGGCACTGGATGATGATTATGATAAAAGTATTTCCCATCAATCTGTAGATCTGCAAGCATCTTCATCACGTTGACATGTCTTACTGTATCGAAAGCCTTTCTTTAAGGGAAAAAACACACACTAGAAAACCTGATGACAACTGGTAAGATTGAGGGGAAAAGAACAAGGGGAAGGCAGTGAAGTAAATATCTGGATGGATTGGTCACATGGCATATTCGAGACAAAAACGCACAGCTGATCCACAACTATGGTGATGGTGTAAGATGACAAAACATGACCACCCACACTTATCTGCATGGCACGTGATAATGAAGAGAAATTTTCTTAGTCCTGGCCCCCCGGACAACTCTATACGGTTCCCCTGCATTTTAACTGGTACAACATCTAGAGATGTGCATACGTTCAACACGAGCAGGCGAGCTCAGGAAATGCTTGTAAAAATATAATTCGTTGACGTGATTAAAACATTCCAGCTAGGCAGTCTGTGAAAAAATCACTCAAGGAAACAAAAACAGTGTCCTTTAAAAATACACAAGAAAACGAAAACAGCACAGATACAGGGGTTGTTAGTGTCAGCTAAAAGCAAACTTCATCGAGTCCTTGAATGTCGGTTATATCGCCCCGGGGCGCGGGTAAAATCCGATTAAAGCATAGAACCCCGATAGCTATGTGGTCTGTGTCCTCGGCTGCCTACCCAGTGGTCCCGTATTCAAATCCCCTGGCAGTGGTTTTCATGAACACATGTTTTCTGCATCATAAAATCTGTGCCAGAACATGTTTTGGCAATCAGACGGCTGACGTAGTTCGCATAACACGACCCAAAGAGCGCAGTTTGATCAAGTAAACACGGGTCTAGAACCACAATCCCAATGTCACGATGGTCTGGAGAAGGGACTGTTTATATTTTAAGAAGTGTTAAAGTAAGGACTGAGTGAGACCAGAGGAGTTAATGTCATTAACCTCAGTTACTGACCTCATTATGTACTGTGTAACTTATGGCGCGTTTAACGTGTTTTCCAACAGCCAGTTTCTACATTAATATATTCAGACACAAGATTGCTTTTCTCTGTCCTTAATTTCGTATGTCGTCTAGGGCAGTCTGCGGTTAGTTCGGTAATTTCTCGCATAAATGGCTCAACAGGACAGCTATAAATTACGAAACAACATCTGTGATACAACATATATTCCACCCAATGACAGTTCCCGTGAACATGTCAGCGCAATCTAAGACCGGACGCCAGATGTTACATCTTTTATTTAAAGTTGCATATCCTTTACAAATGAATTACCAAAATACGATAAGTAGATTGTGAGCTTTACTAGAACACGATTACAAAAAACAAAATGAACGTTGCGGCCATAGCCTTCGTCAGCACAGAACAAAACAACACAGATACCAAACTAATAAAATAATCACTACACAGAAAATACAGAGGTTACTTAGCTGAATCCTGTCTTGGTATGTGTCTAAAGCGCTAGCCGTTTTCAACCATTCTTATCAACCATATCCTTTACAGGACGTTGCAGTCAACACCAGCATTTCACTGCCGTCGTTGATGTATTAGCACGTTTTTTACGTTCAGTAGTTTGTGCCATAGATTTCTGAACGACCAGCTCCCATACTAACACCTTAAAACAGCGCGACACGGTCTCCTACCAAATCGGTCGCCGCTGTGTTTAGACGCGGCTAAGCGGCATTACGAATCGCGTCCGCAACGTCATCGCCACAGGTGTTACAAACGTTTGGCTGTATGCGTCACTACAAGCCATAGCAGAGTCGGGTTCCAGTCCAGTCGCATTTTATATTACCATGTCGTCACACACAGTTAGGGTTTGTCTCCGTTGTCATTGAATACTTCAGCGTTACTAGCAGTCTAAGCTTCAGATCATTCATTCCCTGCTAGCTGAATAGTAGTGGTTATCTATCATGAACAAAATACGGGCACTGCTTTCTTCTCTGTAAACACACCCATCTCACATTCGTAATTGGATGATTTCAACACAGTACCCCCCAAACGAAATGGCCGACAAAGTGTTCTCAGTGGTTGTGGCGATTTACAATTACGCCATGTATCATTCGGCTAATCTCTTGTAGAGTACGCCGTCAGGGAACCACATCTAAACCCGTGCACGCAGAATCTCCTGTAAGGAATGCTGGAGAGGAAAGGGGAGGATCTTCATACTCACCATCAAGGCATGTCAACAAATGAGTACCTGTTAACTAATGATAGTCGTGTCCACTAACGGACACATACTTGTAATAGACACACCAGCTATGGGAACTGACAATCTCGTTCTGCCCTACACAGTTTAAGGAACAATTCAACTTGCTCTTGCCCAACTTGTTTCCTTAATGCCTATTCTGGACATCTATTACATAACACATGCTGGTACAAACGTTCTTTATTTTGAATTAACACCTGTCAGAGACTGAGAAAGCTAATTGTAAAAAACAAAATCAAATCTACATTTAATTTCCAGTGCACTGACAACCAGGTAGGTAGTTGATGCCACAAACCGGTCAGTTAGACTTAAATGTTGACTTCTCGTTCAGAAAGCAATGGCAAACTACTAAACGGTAGTCTAGAAATCAATCTGGAGTTGATCGCAACGGTTTATAGAGGCCATCTAACATTTATTACTCTAAGCATACTATGCGCTACTTGAATTAGCTAAAATATGGCAACAACTGACCAGACTCCACCCATAGTGGCTCTAGTAGTTCAGAGTTAACACGTCCAGATGAAGTACAATATATGACTCGTATCCAGTTCCCGTATTTATACAAATGACGGGTAATGTGTTTCTTGATATCAATAGGAATTTTCTTTCTGTTATAAATTTATACAGAGCAATGAGCTTCAAATTTAGAATATAAATCAAGGTTGTTAGTAGCGTGTCCTTCACAGGACGTCGCAGTCAACCCCAGAATTGTTTGGCTGTTTGTGATTTCTTGGCAAGTGTACGTTCAGTAGTTTGCCATGGCTTTCTGAACGACCAACACTCATACCATTTTATAAATATAATTTTTTTTAATTGGTCTGCTGCCAAATCTCCCGCAGCTGTGTTTCAAACACGGTATGTGGGAATACGAACTGCGCCCGGAAACCCTTCGCCACGGAGCGCGCTAATCAAGGTACAACATGTATATACCCAAACACGAATTCGCAGTAGGCGGTTTTCGAGTTCCTACATGCAGAGTTGACAATAAGCACACTTAACACTGAGCAGTTTTGTTCACCGAGACGGTGGTAAGGGTTTAAGTCTCGATGGGTTCAAAAATCGTTGCCCCGACAAGCGTGACCTTGGGCTCGATCCAGTCTCTTAAAACGGATACCGGATAATCGTCAAAAGTTGATGGGTATTGTCTGGTGAGGAAATGCGACAAGGAAGGTAACTGGCCACACCATCTTATGTTACTGTGACCTAGAATATGGGAAGGTCTAATACTTTACACACAACAATGTATCTATCATGGGACTGGCTATCTTTACACACAACAATGTATCTATCATGGGACTGACTATCTTTACACACAACAATGTATCATCTATCATGGGACTGACTATCTTTACACACAACAATGTATCATCTATTATGGGACTGCTACTGATTGAGTGCGTGGCGCGACACTGTGAGCTGTGAATTTCACTTGTAATACTTTTGCATATGTCCCCGGTTGTTTTTAGCGTAAACTGCATGTTTGGAACGATGACGGCCCCGGCTGTTGCTGGATTGACTGGTTTGCCTTTTCGGTTCACGAGTGTTTTTTTCAGGAGATTCCTGGGAGTCGTCGCTGTAGCTACGGAGTTCGTGCTTTGTGCGACGCTTTTGGTGGGTCGCCCTGCGGAAAGAGACCGAGCCATTTGGGATACAACTAGGGCCAATGAAGTCTTTCTGGTGACTGCCGTTTCCATCGACGATGAACTGTATTTTTCGTGGAGGACTTTTGTGTTGGCATTCTGGCGGCGGCATTAGACTCCTGTCTATTCCATTGTTCACATAGGGCAGTGAGGAGCATTTTGTTTGATATTCACTGGCACAGGAACGGAGCAATATGGGGACGACCCGTTGCCGTGAAGTTGGAACCGCGACTAACTAACTAACTAACTAACTAACTAACTAAAACTAACTAACTAACTAACTAACTAACTACCTAACTAACTAACTAACGAACGATATAACCCAGTGCAATGAAGTCTACCCTCTTGCCTCACACCTCTGTAAACCTTATACACATGTACACAACTGTATATTGTATTTGTATGGATTCCTCTTCTTCTGCCATTCGTATCTAGATGAAGCATAGACCCTACTACCATCTGACGCTGAGCCATTTGTAGACCTAGTTATGGGTGGCCAAATTTTACGGCTAAAGTCTTCTATGGGATGAGATAACCATCTCACGTCCACCTTGTTCAGTCGTCTCTTCACCCAGTGCCTTGCCGGCTGGCGTGGGCGATCTCCGACGGCATGACATGGACCAGTTCGCATGTTGACTCCCTTCCGTGCCATGACACAAGACTGCCAAGAATTTTCCCACGCTGTCTTCCCATATCTCTCTTTCTGCAAATCTTTCTGGTTGTCACAACATGTTCCAGTCTTTTTTCTTCTCATAACATGGCCAAAAAAAAAAAAAAAACAGCCGATGATTGCCTCTTTCAGATGTTTGTGATTAGTTTTCTTTGCTACTCAATTTCCCTTAAAACGTCCTGAGTGCTCATTTTGGCTGTCAAATTAATTTTCAGCATTCTTCTTTAAAACCACATTTCCAAGGCTTCCAGTACCCCCCCCCCCCCCTCCTGTTTACTAATTGTAGAGGATCCGCAGCCTTACAACGTGCAAAGTAAGCTGCAGCTTAACTAAGATTTACTTTCCTTATGTCCCCCCCCCCCCCCCCCCCAACACGCGAGCGATTGGTAACAACATTATATAATACTCTAATCTTGTTCGCCCATCACAAGTGATAAAGATCACTCCTTTCAACCGTCGTGAGCTCGTGTTCAGTAGCTTGTGAGTCCGGAGATGATTTGTAAGTTCGATCTTGGACAGTGAGGGTATGGACTATTTATTCTCTTTAGGTAAAGGTTCTGTTACCAGGGTTTAGAAGAAATGACTCGCGCGATGAATTGGTTAAAAGTAAGAGTTAATAAACGCCCTAATAACCTACATATGAATGGTTAAAAGTTAGCAAGAGTTAATACTCTAATAATTTATATAGGAATGGATAAAAGTGAGTGAGATGTAATACTCTAATAACCTATGTAGGAATGGTTGAAACAGTGTAAAATTTAAAAAAAAAGAAAGAAAGAAAAAGATTAATGCGTTTATTCGTCGGTTTAACCATATCTATTCTTTATCATATTTACAGTACACGGTCAATGTTGACGAGAAGCACCCTCAAGCTATAATGGCGAAATGACAATGAGAAAGTGCATGCAAATAATCGTTTAATCTTTCCCCAGTGAGTTTCTATTTAATTCCTACCCACTGTTTCCGTTGTTTGCTACGTGTAAGCGGCCAACTAAGGGAAGTAAGTTCAGAGGAAATTGCTGGATGAATCAGTCCGCGAAATAAATTGGCCAGCACGGGCTGACATTGTTGTTGCAGTACAAACTTATTCGTTCTAGTTATTCTCTCATATATGACATGAAGAATTAGGTGAGTGGTGGCAACTTTCTTTTCCTGTCAGGCAGACAACACTTTCTTTTCTGTCATTCGTTAGGTCTCCAAGAGCGAGTACAAAATTTAGGTGCAAATGTTTACCAGCACCGTGGGATATTTGCTGTGTACTCCTGGGCAGGCTTCATCACAACGGAGACAGTGAACTTCGGGGAGGTGAGGAGAAATCACCTCATCCCTACACCTTTTGTCATCTTGTATGACATTTGAAAACGCTCTTACCAGCTATAACTACTGAACGTAAACTTGCCAAGACATCACAACAGCAAAAAATGCTGTTGTTGACTGGGACGTCCTGTATAGGGGTATGCAACTAACTTTGACCAGCTATCTTTTTTCGGAAAACTCCACAGGCAGTGTCTTCAGACAGTGATCGAATGCAATGGCCATACTTCCTTAGTCGCCTCTTATACGTTGTATATTTTATTTTTACATCCATAGTAGACCCTTGTAACACAGAAGGATGAAAGTGTAACAGGAAAAATAAGGGGGGGGGGGCGTGTAACACGGGTTAGAGGAAAAGAATATTCCAGCAATCAGCGAGGTTACTACCACTGTTATGTATGGGCTACCAGCAATGGTGGCTGCCGACATCTTGGTATTCACACGCCTGTAACACGGCAGTGAACTCGGCTTTTGTGTGCGCTGTGTTCTCTCACTTTCAAATCGGGCGTAGTCCAAACAGGGAGGTGAAACAGTCAGATAAAGGTTCCACGCTCTGAGTATATGATGCTAGCGTCACAACTTAGAGGACCAATCGACACTCTATGGGTGATGTGGCCAATATTACACTGACGGCTTTTACTTCCCAGAATATTTCATGTGCCAATTTTAGGCGGGAGACGAGTTCAATGTCGTAATATCTGTCTCGATATTGGTCGACAGAAGTCTTTATCAACAGGAACGAAACAATATATATATATATATATATATATATATATATATATATATATATATATATATATAGCTGACCGTATGTATAGTAATAAGGACTTCTGCACTTATATGATTATATGTATAACTAACTTCTGCATGTGAGGAAGGCCAAAGAAAAGGTGGGTGCAGGATATGGCAGATGATCTCCAGATGGGTGTACCGGACGCGGGACATCTGACCGAGAAGTTTTCCGGACGGTTGTTATGGGAGCGAGGTTCTGCAAAGGACATGCAACTGAATGAATGAAGTACTGCGTGGATAATTAAGTGTTGCATAAATAGGACTAAGTATTGCACCTACAGGACTAAGGACTGCACGTATAGTAGAATTACGGATTGCATATATTAGAGTAAGAACGGCACTTATGGAAGTAAGGACTGCACCCATTGGAGTAAGGACTGTACTTATTCATATGTACTTAGTATCCTACAAGAAACCATTCGCTTAAATGCAGTTTTTATTACTGTACATCATCATCCATCATCCATCATCATCATCATCATCCATCAATCATCAATCATCAATCATCATCATCATCATGATCATCATCAGCATCATCATCCAGTGCCTTGCAGGCTGGCGGGGGCGATCATGCCTCTCCACAAATTGCGATCTCCGACGTCATGGATCATTTCGTGTGTTGATTCCCTTCCCTGCCATGACACAAGATTGTCGAGAATCTTTTCATGTTGTCTTCATCTATCTCTCTTTCCGTAAATCTTTTCGGTTGTCACAACATGTTCCAGTTTTTGTCTTCCGATAACGTGGCCAAAAAAAAAAAAAAAACGATGACTGCCTCTTTCTGATGTTTGTAATAAGTTTTCGTTACGACTCAACTTCCATAAAAACGTCTCGATTGCTAATTTTGGCTGTCCAATTAATTCTTACTGTATATACGGTCAGTTTTATATGTAAATTTCTTATTCCTCTAAGTATCGTATTTAGTGTCCTGTAAGAAACCATTCCTTTAAGCTCAGTCTTATTCCTTTAGGCGCAATCCTTATTCTTTTAAGCGTAATCCTTATTCTTTTAAGCGCACTCCTTATTCCTTTAAGCGGAGTCCTTATTTCTTTAAGCGTAGTCCATATTTCTCTAAACGAAGTCCCTATTAATTTAAGCGTAATTCTGTCACTCTATAAGCGTAAACCTTATTTCTAACAGTACAGTCCTCGTTCCTATAAGTCCCTTACTTATTCCTATAAGTCTACTCCATAGCGCTTTATGTACAGTACCCAGTCTCATAAACAAAGACCGTGGCTATATCTGCCGTGAGACTATCTTCACAGTTAACCCCTAACGCGATTCCCCTTTGTTATAAGATCGGCAACACTAAACAAGAGTCGAGTGCCAGCAAATGTCGTTAGATTAATGGGACTTGAGTTTCGCCCTTGTTTATCATTTATATGACCTGCTAGGGACGACTGACTAATTGTTGCTCTGGGGATAATTACTGCCCAACGGCGCAGCTGTAATCGAAGCAACTTTGTATAAGGTGGCATTGGTGCGGATAATGAAGTGGGGTATTTGTTTATCTCAGTATATTTATAGGTACCGTGTTCTTTGACAAACACCGCTTTGGTCGATGCCATATAGTATAGAGAGGAAACGCTACAAGAAAACTTTAAACGGAAAACACTATTAGGCCACCTTGTTCTATATTATTTAGTGTATTGCTCTAAATTAAGATCGGTGGGTTAGAAGACAAATGTTTTGCGGAGTTGGCAGGAAGATTTTCAACCAGTCTGTTTTCTTCCGAAGCCCGAGAGTATCTGCCTGCACGGCGAGGAACCACCAGTCTGCATACCAACAAGCGAGACACGGGACAACGGATACTCACGCAAACCTCAGTCCTGTATGACATCACACTGATGTTGGACAACAGGATGTCTTCATCCGACATACAGGACTTCACGCTGGAGTTCACAGCCAGCGAACGCAAGCAAGCAACCAGTCTGTTCGTCTCTGTATACAGGACAAATCCTAATTCATTAACACGCTTTTCGAATATATTCGCATGGCCGGTGACCGTAAATTCTTGTGTATAATACATACTGGTGTACAAAGCTCACGCTTGCTTTAGTCCAAGATTTTCTGATAAAGTAGAAAGTTGTGTATAATACGCACCATCATATTTCTGTATTTTATTATGTGTATGTGACTACTATCGCTGAACCATGCATTGTAGGTACGACTGATAGCTTGTGTCATCGCCTTGTTAAAGCGTCGTCGAAAGGCTGCAACACTCGGTCATGCCGCAAGAAGTTATAGCCAGATTAGATGATTTTCTTCATTTCCTTATGTATTTAAGGCATACGATGAAACCAAACGAGTCGAGCGCCAACGTGGACGGTTGTTTTCGGAGGATGATGAATGTATGGCCCAAACTTATTCAAACCAGTAATTTCATAGTGCTCTATATAACCATCCACATATCTTCCCTTCCTTTAGCACGTACACGTACATTTTTTTTTTTGAAAATTGTGCACGTGTCGGTGGTCTTTCTCTGTAAAACGACGAAAGGCGACACGTTTCCCCTGTCTGTAGTACATGCTGACATAACGGGGAAATGAGACTTCTCCTGTAAGGTTGTATAAAAATTTCCTCCGTCTGCAGTAAACGCTAACATAACGGTGAAGTGAGACTTCTTCTGTCCGGCTGTACTCACAGACTCGGCTTTCATGTCTATGATCTTGTCGTAAGGTATATCGTAAATCTGAGGCGATTTCAATCTATAAAAAAGTAATAGACACGTTTTTTTCTTTTTCTCAATTTGATTACCAGCTTTTAGAATTCGTAATTCTTCTCTTTGTGGTCGTCTGGAAGATGCTGCGCAATAGTAGTTTTTCGACGAACTGAAAAACCATGTCGCTTCATAAAACAAACCATCCATCCATCATGTTTTTTTTTTTCTTCCCGCGTTTCCATCCTGTTTCAGGATATTGCGGTCAACATCAGCACCTTTCAGCTGTATGTTGATTCCTAGGCTAGATTACGCTCATCAGCACGCCACGACTTTCTGAGCGACCGGTTCCATACTCTCATAAGTCACTGGTGCGACTCGAACCGCTTCCAATTCTTCAACCACGAGAGTATTCGGGATTACGGAGAAAGCTGCTAACCCCCTCGGCCAGGGAGCCGGCCATCCATCATGAGGATTCATAAAATAAACCAGACGCTTTTAAATGCTGTTGTTTCTGTACGAGATTATTGAAGTTTCAGAGCTCCCAGTAAGATTTCAGTACAGATTGCGTTGTTTTCTTTCTATTACCCACTTCAGTAATATTTGTTTTCAATCTCAGAAATCTGAACTGACCCACGATTCACCTTTTTCTTACTAGGCAACACTAGCAGGGTTTCTGTTATGCTTTCCCCATAATCGAATGTTGCTCTGGATAATGAGGAAATGTCGACTTGCTGCCAGATTTCCGTTAGACTCTGGACATGTTACCACTAAGAGCTTTCTGCTGCAGTATAACATTTTTTTTTTTTTTCGAATTCATTATTACGGCTGGAAATAAAATAAAAATATTACAACCAAGATATCAACCAGATTGAAGACCAACAGTGCGAAGTGCGATTAGCAAGAATATCTGGTATAAGAAAACACATGGCACATTCAAAGCCTGTGTCATTTTCACTCTAAAAATGTGACAAAAGCTTGGCAGACTTTTCGATCTAGGTTACATTCGATATCAATAAAGGTGTATTTTTGAATACTCGAGTAAACCAGTAATACGCAAACGAGTTTGAACGGGTAATAATAAGTAACAGCCTTGCGTATTATATGAAAGATATTACTGCGTGTGCTTCCTTGATTCCTGCCAGCAACATAATGTAATCATGGGAATGAGGGGTGAGAGAGAGGAGAGAGAGAGAGAGGAGAGAGAGAGAGAGAGAGAGAGAGAGAGAGAGAGAGAAGAGAGAGAGGGGAGAAAGAGAAAGAGAGGGGTAGAACGAGAGAGAGAACGAGAGAGATAGAACGAGAGAGAGAAGAGAGAGAGAGAGAGAGAGAGAGAGAGAGAGAGAGAGAGAGAGAGAGAGAAGATTAGACTATACACGTCGACACGATGGATTAATGATTAAACGCGTGATTCGATGCGTGGCTAGATGTTCAGTCTGCAATTATTATGTTTAAAAAAAAGGAATATAATGTGACGATACCCGGTATTCCCTGCAGTTGTGTAGCTGTAAGTCGACGAAACATGACTACGCCCAACACACATTGAACGTGTGAAAGACGAGGTAGAACGACAGCATGTAAACAATGCAGCCTGCTCACTGGTTTCAAAGGTAAACGTTGTCCCATTGTAGTTATGGTCGTTGAGATGCCATGTGTTAGACCAGTGGTTCTCAACCGGTGGGGAATTCCCCTGGGAATATTAGGATTTCCTGGGAGGGAGGGGGGGGGGGTGAAGATTACTTGATATTGTTTTTCCCTCCATACTTTACGGTACGGTACTCCTCGCCCTTCTGATATTTGTCTTATAACATAAGTAGACCCACAGATCACGTTTTATGTAGACGTCTAAACTTGTTCTAGTATGTGTTATTAAAGTTAGCTTCCATTTTTACGTATACTATGTAGGTGCAGGGTGGGGAAGGGGGGAATTTATAGGGAGGAAATACGAAAGGGCAGGAATGACATTCTCAACATATGGTGAAGGGGGCCATGGGCCAAAAAAGGTTGAGATCCACTGTGTTAGACCATCACATATCCTAGGCCAACGGCTTAAAGGGGTTAGGTTACAAGTTCTCTTCCTTGACGCCTTTCCTTTCCAGCCAATTTTCAGAAAATTATAAAATCATCTTGTATTTTAAGAGATAATGTTGGCCACAGAAATGTGTCAGCTAAAAAATGAACAGTCAACTTTTGGGAATTGAATTCGGATCTCGATCTTGGTAATCACATACGTACATTACTATTGCTACCGTGAGATTCTATTCTGAAACCTACTTTAGTTAGTCTCAGTCTCAGTCTCTCTCTCTCTCTCTCTCTCTCTCTCTCTCTCTCTCTCTCTCTCTCTCTCTCTCTCTCTCTCTCTCTCTCTCTCTCTCTCTCTGCCGACATGTCTCGTCACATGAATGTCACATGTCTTGTTTACATGAATGCGTTTCTACGCACTGTAAGCTTGTGTTTGTCGGTCTAAGTAGATATATGCCAGTGTGTGTGTGTGTGTGTGTGTGTGTGTGTGTGTGTGTGTGTGAGCGCATATTCATATGCTTGCGAATACGTGTATCAGTTTATCTACGTGCCCGTTACTTGCGTGTACGAATATACGTGCTAGTAAAGCGGAGAACTCCTGGTCACTCCAACAAGCGTACTGGGTATGTGGTTGGTTAGTTAGTCGTCAGACTATCCTCACTGGACACCGGGCCATTCAGCCCATAAGTGTTCGGATTCCCTCCTCAAAATTGTACCTCAGCATATAGCGGTCGATGGCACCAGCCGTTCTTGCAGCCTGGCCCAGGAAGCAGTTCCGCAGTCTCTCGTGATGACCGGGTTTGTGGCGCCAGCTATAAATGTTTAAACCGTTCGCCAGACGCCTTTACTTCCCATGGCGTTTCTTAATTCCCATTTTAGGATAGATTGGTCTGGAAACCCAAGGCAATGGGAACACAAATGCCCGCCTCGACGGAGATTCGAATAGATTCCCACAAGGCCGGAAGGTAAGAGCCCTAGTCACTACACTATCACGGCTCCTGTTGTGTGTATATATATATATATATATATATATATATATATATATATATATATATATATATGATATATATAGATATATATATATATATATATATATATATATATATATATATATATATATATATCTATATATATATCCGGATATTTACATATACCGACGTCTTGATCGTTTCTGTAATTATGCGCGTACCAGTCTATTCGCGATCATCTGTTCGCTTGTACGCAAGGCCATCGATCAGTACGGGTTTCTCCTTACCTTTGTGTCTGTATTATCGATTATTTCAGATTATGTGTTCAAAAATGAAATGTGAACCAAGATGTACAATAGCTGGTGAGATTGAAAGCTGAGTTGGACGAATGCCATCCCATTTTCACCAAATTAAATATTAGATATTCATGACAGAATCATGTGCGGACGTAGCAAGAATCAGAGCAGATCTTTGCTAGGTGTTGGTAGTTCATCGAACAAGATCAAAGTACCATATTTCATTCATGTTCATTTTATAGACCGTAATTAATACGTGACCAGGGCTTTGATCGCGCGGTAGCAGCAAACGTGGCGAGGTGTCAGCAGAAGGCACGATGATAGAGGCATGGATACGCGTTTAGGAGAGCTGCAGGAAATAACACCTCCAGTTTTGTTAATTTTTATGACTTTGGCCATTGGGGTAATTTGACCACCTGATTTTGAAACCAATACTCAGGAACTGTGTGTAGGGAGCCAAGGTTGCGCAGTGGTTAGAACGCGAGTGTGCCGGATTGGTGCTCATGTATTCGACACTTCATCGAAGTGGGAATTTTGTTTAAAAAACGAATAACATAGGTTCTCAGGTCGTTCTAACCTAAATTGAATACTAGCAAATGTTCAGGGAAGTGAAGCCGGCAGTTGTGATACTTATAACACCACTCAAAGGGTGCGGGTTGGTGTCTGAATATATGGGGATAGCACCATATACCCGCAGTAGAATAGTGGTCAGCGCACTTGCCTGCCGGCCCGGTGGTCATGTTTTCAAACCCCCCATGGTTATGCGGATAATTCCTTTGTTTTTTAAAATAATCTGACAGGTTTCCAGGTCTACTCAACAAACATGTACCCGGAGATGTTCTAGGAAGTAATGGCGGCGGGTGCGGTACCACACTATCCATGTAGTACCGACGGGTCTATACAGACACGGGGCTAGCACAGTGTATCCAGCAGGCATGGAGGCAAAGAGGCATGGAGGCAAGGAGGCATGGATGGATGGAGGCATGCATACATGGAGGCATGGAGGCATGGAGGGATAGAGGCATGGAGGGATGGAGGCATGGAGAAATGGAGGGATGGAGGTATGGAGGCATGGAGGGATAGAGGGATGGAGGCATGGAGGCATGGAGGCATGGAGGGATGGAGGGAGGATGGAAGGATGGAGGCATGGGAGGGATGGAGGGATGGAGGCATGGAGGGATGGAGGCATGGAGGGATTGAGACATGGAGGCATGGAGGGATTGAGGCATGGAGGCATGGAAGGATTGAGGCATGGAGGGATGGAGGCATGGAGGCATGGACAGATGGAGGCAGGATGGATGGAGGCAATGGAGCATGGATGATGTAGGCATGGTGGCATGGTGGCATGGAGGGATGGAGGCACGGAGGGTTGGAGGAGCATGGAGGAATGGAGGCATGGAGGATGGAGGCACGGAGGCATGGAGGCATGGAGGCATGGTGGCATGGAGTCATGGAGAGATTGAGGCATGGATGGATGGAGGAATGGAGGGATGGAGGCATGGAGGCATGGAGGCATGGAGGGATGGAGCATGGAGGATAGAGGAATGGCATGGAGGGGATGGAGGCATGGAGGGATAGAGAGAATGGCATGGAGGGATGGAGGCATGGAGGGATAGAGGAATGGCATGGAGGGATGGAGTAATGGAGGGATGGAGGCATGGAGGGATGGAGGCATGGATGGATGGAGGAATGGAGGGATGGAGGCATGGAAGGGAGGGAGGATGGAGGGATGGAGGCATGGAGGGATGGAGGCATGGAGGGATGGAGGCATGGAGGGATAGAGGAATGGCATGGAGGGATGGAGGCATGGAGGGATAGAGGGAATGGCATGGAGGGATGGAGGCATGGAGGGATAGAGGATGGCATGGAGGGATGGAGGCATGGAGGGATAGAGGAATGGCATGAGGGATGGAAGGCATGGAGGGATGGAGGCATGGAAGGATGGAGGCATGGATGGATGGAGAGAATGGAGGCATGGAGGGATGGAGGCATGGAGGGATGGAGGCGGAGGGATGGAGGCATGGAGGGATGGAGGCATGGAGGGATGGCAGGCAGGAGGCATGGAGGCATGGAGGGATGGATGGTAGGCATGGAGGGATGGAGGCATGGAGGGATGGAGGCATGGAGGGATGGAGGCATGGAGGCATGGAGGAATGGAGGCATGGATGGATGGAGGCATGGAGGGATGGAGGCATGGAGAGAATTCCTTACTTCTCCATGTTTATCGTTACAGGAGGTCACCGTGGCCAAGGGGTTAAGCCACCTACATCTAACGCCGAAGGTCGAGGGTTCGTTCCAGACTCTGTCATTCGGTTTCATGGGGAGAAATTTTCTTGGACTCTTCTGGGTGGTGTCTGGAGACGTCTTGGGTGGTAGCTGGAGCTACGGAGTTCGGCTCTGGGCGAAACTTTCGACAGACCGCTCTGCGGTAATAAGACAATATGGGATAAACCCCCGTGCACGGATGTCAATCTTCCTCCCTTTTAAACCCCCTTTAAATTATTGTCGCAAAAGTACCCCCACCCACCCACCCACACCCCAAGCCACACCCCCCCCCCACACACACACATTTACATGAGATACAAAATTATAGGGAGTGACATTTAATGTAAGTGGTTATAAAAGAGCACAGGAAGTTTATTCAAACCAAATTGTCATTTCAATTTAAAAAAAAAAAAAAAAAAAATTAGTTGCATGTCCTTCAGAGGACGTAGCATTTTTCGCTGTTCATGATTCCTGAGCAGGTTACTTTCAGTAGTTTGCCATTGCTTTCCTGAACGACGGCACCTATGCCTTTTTCGAAAAAACCAGCACCGCTGTTTTTCGAACCCGGCTATACGGATTACGATCGCGTCCGTAACACCTTCACCATAGAGCCCGGTCATCAATAACTTCACCATGGAGCCCGGTCATTTCAATAATGGCATCCGAAAAAAATGAGGGGAGAGGGGGAGAGAGAGAGAGGAAGAGAGAGAGAAAGAAAAGAGAGGGGTAGAACGAGAGAGAGAACGAGAGAGATAGAAAGAGAGAGAGAAAGAGAGAGAGAGAGAGAGAGAGAGAGAGAGAGAAGAGAGAAGAGAGAAGATTAGACTATACACGTCGACACGATGGATAATGATTAAACGCGTGAATCGATGCGTGGCTAGATGTTCAGTCTGCAATTATTATGTTTAAAAAAAAGGAATATAATGTGACGATACCGGTATTCCCTGCAGTTGTGTAGCTGTAAGTCGACGAAACATGACTACGCCCAACACACATCGAACGTGTGAAAGACGAGGTAGAAGGACAGCATGTAAAACAACGCAACCTGCTCACTGGTTTCAAAGGTAAAAGTTGTCCCATTGTAGTTATGGTCGTTGAGATGCCATGTGTTAGACCAGTGGTTCTCAAACCGGTGGGGAATTCCCCTGGGAATTTTAGGATTTCCTGAGGGGGGGGGGGGGTGGGTGAAGATTACTTGATATTGTTTTTCCCTCCATACTTTACGGTACGGTATCCTCGCCCTTCTGATATTTGTCTTATAACATAAGTAGACCCACAGATCACGTTTTATGTAGACGTCTAAACTTGTTCTAGTATGTGTTATTAAAGTTAGCTTCCATTTTTACGTATACTATGTAGTGCAGGGTGGGGAAGGGGGGAATTTATAGGAGGAAATACGAAAGGGCAGGAATGACATTCTCAACATATGGTGAAGGGGGGCATGGGCCAAAAAGGTTGAGATCCACTGTGTTAGACCATCACATTTACTAGGCCAACGGCTTAAAGGGTTAGGTTACAAGTTCTCTCCTTGACGCCTTCCTTTCCAACCAATTTTCAGAAAATTATAAAATCATCTTCGTATTTTAAGAGATAATGTTGGCCACAGAAATGTGTCAGATAAAAAATGAACAGTCAACTTTTGGGAATTGAATTCGGATCTCGATCTTGGTAATCACATACGTTCATTACTATTGCTACCGTGAGATTCTATTCTGAAACCTACTTAGTCGCCCCCCTCTCTCTCTCTCTCTCTCTCTCTCTCTCTCTCTCTCTCTCTCTCTCTCTCTCTCTCTCTCTCTCTCTGGTTCACCCCTCTGCCGACATGTCTCGTCACATGAATGTCACATGTCTTGTTTACATGAATGCGTTTCTACGCACTGTAAGCTTGTGTTTGTCGCTCTAAGTAGATATATGCCAGTGTGTGTGTGTGTGTGTGTGTGTGTGCGTGCGCGCATATTCATATGCTTGCGAATACGTGTATCAGTTTGTCTACGTGCCCGTTACTTGCGTGTACGAATATACGTGCTAGTAAAGCAGAGAACTCCTGGTCACTCCAACAAGCGTACTGGGTATGTGGTTGGTTAGTTAGTCGTCAGACTATCCTCACTGGACACCGGGCCATTCAGCCTAAAAGTGTTCGGATTCCCTCCTCAATATTGTACCTCAGCATATAGCGGTCGATGACACCAGCCGTTCTTGCAGCCTGGCCCAGGTAACAGAAAGACAGTCGTCTCGTGATGACCGGATTTGTGGCGCCAGCCACAAATATTTAAACCGTTCGCCAGACGCCTTTACTTCCCATGGCGTTTCTTAATTCCCATTTTAGGATAGATCGGTCTGGAAACCAAGGCTATGGGAACAAACATGCCCGCTCGACGGAGATTCGAATAGATCCCACAAGGCCGGGAGGTAAGAGCCCTAGTCACTACACTATCACGGCTCCTGATCGTTTCTGTAATTATGCGCGTACCAGTCTATTCGCGATTATCTGTTCGCTTGTACGCTAGGCCATCGATCAGTACGGGTTTCTCCTAACTTTTGTATCTGTATTATCGATTATTTCAGATTATGTGCTCAAAAATGAAATGTGAACCACTATGCACAATAGCAGGTTAGATTAAAAGCTGAGTTGGGCGAACGCCATCCCATTTTCACCAAATTAAATATTAGATATTCATGACAGAATCATGTGCGGACGTAGCATGAATCAGAGCAGATCTTTGCTAGGTGTTGGTAGTTCATCGAACAAGATCAAAGTACCATATTTCATTCATGTTCATTTTATAGACCGTAATTAATACGTGACCAGGGCTTTGATCGCGCGGTAGCAGCAAACGTGGCGAGGTGTCAGCAGAAGGCACGATGATAGAGGAATGGATACGCGTTTAGGAGAGCTGCAGGAAATAACACCTCCAGTTTTGTTAATTTTTATGACTTTGGCCATTGGGGTAATTTGACCACCTGATTTTGAAACCAATACTCAGGAACTGTGTGTAGGGAGCCAAGGTTGCGCAGTGGTTAGATCGTGCGTGTGCCGGATTGGTGCTCATCTATTCGACACTTCATCGAAGTGGGAATTTTGTTTAAAAAACAAATAACCTGGGTTCTCAGGCCGTTCTAACCTAAATTGAATATTAGCAAATGTTCAGGGAAGTGAAGCCGGCAGTTGTGATACTGATAACACCACTCAAAGGGTGTGGGTTTGTGTATGAATATATGCAGATAGCACCATATACCCGCAGTAGAGTAGTGGTTAGCGCGCTTGCCCGCCGGCCCGGTGTTCATGTTTTCAAACCCCCATGGTTATGCGGATATTTCCTTTTGTTTTTAAATAATCTGACAGGTTTCCAGGTCTACTCAACCAAACAGGTACCCGGAGATGTTCTAGGAAGCAAAGGCGACCGGTGGGATACCACACTATCCATGTAGTACCGACGGGTCTATACAGACACGGGGCTAGCACAGTGTATCCAGCAGGCATGGAGGCAAGGAGGCATGGAGGCAAGGAGGCGCGGAGGCATGGATGGATGGAGGCATGGAGGGATGGAGGCATGGAGGCAAGGAGGCGCGGAGGCATGGATGGATGGAGGCATGGATGGATGGAGGCATGGAGGCATGGAGGGATGGAGGCATGGAGGCATGGAGGCAAGGAGGCGCGGAGGCATGGATGGATGGAGGCATGGAGGCATGGAGGGATGGAGGCATGGAGGCATGGAGGCATGGAGGGATGGAGGCATGGAGGGATGGAGGCATGGAGGGATGGAGGCATGGAGGCATGGAGGGATGGAGGCATGGAGGCATGGAGGCAAGGAGGCAAGGAGGCATGGATGGATGGAGGCATGGAGGCATGGATGGATGGAGGCATGGAGGCATGGAGGCAAGGAGGCATGGATGGAGGCATGGAGGCATGGAGGCATGGAGGGATGGAGGCATGGAGGGATGGAGGCATGGAGGCATGGAGGCAAGGAGGCATGGAGGCAAGGAGGCGCGAGAGCATGGATGGATGGAGGCATGGAGGCATGGAGGGATGGAGGCATGGAGGGATGGAGGCATGGAGGGATGGAGGCATGGAGGCATGGAGGCATGGAGGGATGGAGGCATGGAGGGATAGAGGAATGGCATGGAGGGATGGAGGCATGGAGGGATAGAGGAATGGCATGGAGGGATGGAGGCATGGAGGGATAGAGGAATGGCATGGAGGGATGGAGTAATGGAGGGATGGAGGCATGGAGGGATGGAGGCATGGATGGATGGAGGAATGGAGGGATGGAGGCATGGAAGGGAGGGAGGATGGAGGGATGGAGGCATGGAGGGATGGAGGCATGGAGGGATGGAGGCATGGAGGGATAGAGGAATGGCATGGAGGGATGGAGGCATGGAGGGATAGAGGAATGGCATGGAGGGATGGAGGCATGGAGGGATAGAGGAATGGCATGGAGGGATGGAGGCATGGAGGGATAGAGGAATGGCATGGAGGGATGGAGGCATGGAGGGATGGAGGCATGGAGGGATGGAGGCATGGATGGATGGAGGAATGGAGGCATGGAGGGATGGAGGCATGGAGGGATGGAGGCATGGAGGGATGGAGGCATGGAGGGATGGAGGCATGGAGGGATGGAGGCATGGAGGCATGGAGGCATGGAGGGATGGAGGCATGGAGGGATGGAGGCATGGAGGGATGGAGGCATGGAGGGATGGAGGCATGGAGGCATGGAGGAATGGAGGCATGGATGGATGGAGGCATGGAGGGATGGAGGCATGGAGAGAATCCTTTACTTCTCCATGTTTATCGTTACAGGAGGTCACCGTGGCCAAGGGGTTAAGCCACCTACATCTAACGCCGAAGGTCGAGGGTTCGTTTCCAGACTCTGTCATTCGGTTCATGGGGGAAATTTTCTTGGACTCTTCTTGGGTGGTGTCTGGAGACGTCTTGGGTGGTAGCTGGAGCTACGGAGTTCGTGCTCTGGGCGAAACTTTCGACAGACCGCTCTGCGGTAATAGACCATATGGGATAAACCCCCGTGCACGGATGTCAATCTTCCTCCCTTTAAACCCCCTTTAAATATTGTCGCAAAAGTACCCCCACCCACCCACCCCACACCCCAAGCCACACCCCCCCCCCACACACACACATTTACATGAGATACAAATTATAGGGAGTGACATTTTTAAGTGGTTATAAAAGAGCAGTGGAAGTTTATTCAAACCAAAATTGTCATTTCAATTTAAAAAAAAAAAAAAAAAAAATTAGTTGCATGTCCTTCAGAGGACGTAGCATTTTTCGCTGTTCATGATTCCTGAGCAAGTGTTACTTTCAGTAGTTTGCCATTGCTTTCTGAACGACCGGCACCTATGCCTTTTTCGAAAAAACCAGCACCGCTGTTTTTCGAACCCGGGTATACGGGATTACGAATCGCGTCCGTAACACCTTCACCATAGAGCCCGGTCATTTCAATAACCTTCACCATGGAGCCCGGTCATTTCAATAATGGCATCCGAAAAAATGGGCGCATTAGTAAAGCTGATATGGAACTGTTTCATGAGCACGGTCTGACGAGGGATTTGACGCCAAGACTTGTCGCCTGCTGTGTAAGGGTAAGATTGGCCACCTATTCTTCCGTGCATTCAGGTCTACAATATGCGTAGGGCGTACCACATTTATCCGAAAAATTGTGATGGAAATACTTTCAGCGACGATTGAAGCATTAAACCAAGGAATCGAATAGTGCTGACAGCTTGAGCGGCCGACATCTCCCTCTGCCACAATTTATAGGAGTCATCAAGCACAGGTCGGTTTTAGGGTGAACCTATTATCTTAATTAACATTGGCAACGTGACCAGCCAGGTCCCAGACGAGGTCGGGAGTGTGCAGGATGCAGCATTGGATTACATGCCTGGGAATGAAATTAAACAAGCTGGCAGATGTTTCTATACAACCTCAGCGTGACCAGACAGGAGAAGAAGGGATGACCATTAAGAAAGATAGAGATGGCAAGCGATGACAGGACGAGACCAACAAGAGCGAAAAGAAGAGAAAGGGAGGTGCGAAATGAGGAGCAGAGAAAGGTTACGGGATATACATTCGATCGATCGAACGAACGAATAAACGAATGAACGAACTAAGGAAAGTACTTAAGGGTCACAAACTGCACAGGCAGGCCCACTTTACATTCAAGACTTCCAAGCACTTATCAATGACACATCAATTACACGACATTTATTGCTAAAACAGTTAGTTAGTCGTGTTTTTTTTTACAGAACGTTGCACTAACCCCAGCATTTATTGGTTGTTTGTGATTTACTAGACAATGTTAGTTCAGCAGTTTGTCATTGCTTACTGAACGATCGACGCATCATACCAACGAAATCAACGCAATCGAAATCTGCTTCCAAATCGCCGGCAGCTGATTTTGAACTCTCGCCTTAGTATGACGGGGAAGTATAAAACAGCACGCCTCACTATCCCCTAAGCCTCTTCGCATTATTTCCGTGTTTAAAAAAACAGCAAAGCAGTATAATCGGCGAAGGAAGAGGGATGCAGGTCGGCGTTCAAAACTACAGGATAACTCCTAGATCCCTTACCGGTTGTTGAATTAACCCATTGAGTTCTACCTGTTTACTTGAATACCTTCAATTCATGATAGAATTTTCTGTGTACATTAGCACATCAGTAGATATTTCAACTGCCTCTTCCTCCACACAGTAAATCAGTAGATATTTCAACTGCTTCTGCCCCACACAGTACATGAGTAGATATGTCAATTGCTTCTGCCCCAAACAGTACATCAGTAGATATTTCAATTGCTTCTATTAATTCAAAGCAACAGTGTCCAAGGTGTATGCTACTACCCAGGGCATGGTGGCAGTAGAAGTAATACAAGAAATAAGTGTGTATGTATGTGTATGTATTTGTGTGTTTGCATGTGTATGGGCGTTCTATGGTATCACAACCAACGCGAAGAAACTAGGATTTTGGATAAGCAGGAGCAATCCTAAATACAGTAAAACTTCGATTAACCGTCACCGCAGGATAATGGATATGACGGATAACCGAATAGACGGATAACAGAAATATCTTAATATATATGTACAGTAACGTGATTTCACTGCGGGATTGGGACGAAAATAAACATAAAATCCTTAAAAAGTGAATAATACATGCATATTGTATTTAATTTTACAAAACGATCAATATTAACTTCAATTTAAGAGTAGTAATATACAGAAATGTATTGTAATACTATAAACCGACAATACTTTAAAATAATCTCTCATCTCCGTCTGTTGTCTTTGTAACTCGAGCTTTCTGCGCGGCGATGTTCCGTTTT
>JACEFZ010001750.1:0-26669 GCA_014155875.1 Cepaea nemoralis
GGAAAAGGGGAACCAAACCCCAAAAGGGGAAAACCAAAAAAATATTCATCGAAGTCACCATTGGTGGCGGCGGCAGAATATCTCAAGGTAAAAAGGAACCAAAACGTGAGTTGACCACTGTACTGAACAATCTACTGTAGCCTAAAATAGAAAATACATCTCTTTGGATAAATTTAAAAACAAGCAAAAGGAACTGGGTCAACACGGCGTCACTTGACAGCCGCCATTTTTGCACAGAGAATGGAGTAGGAAAGCCCTTCCCAAAAATTAAACTAGAGCAGATAAACTGAAACTAAAATAAGAAGTAAAGGAAATAGGTGAGCTAACAAACAACACAATAACGTAAAATAAAGCATTTAAATTATATAAGTAGATAGCGCAAGCAGTCTCAACACACAATATTGTCAAATAGATCCATCTTCTGCAGCGTAGCTTGACACTCCCCGTCGCGCGCAGACCAAACCTTTATTCCACCCGCCTTTCCAGGGCTCTGCTAGCCTTACGCCTTTGTCTGTGTCGCTGTGCAGTGCTCTCGCACTTCTATCTCTGTGTCTCCCTATTGTCAATTTCTAAATAACTAGCTCAGCAGAGGTGAACTTATCTTGGAGAAAGTAGAAGAGAGCAGGAAAACATACAAGTTAAAATAAAGCATACTGGTTAAATCAAGCAAATACACTAGCTAGCCAAGTAATAGTAATCTACATAGTAACGTAAAATAGAGATAGCAACAAACTAAAAGTCGAAACTAAAAACTAGAGAAAACAATAACACAAACAATTAACATATCCAAAAATAGAGAAAGTTCAACACTAGGCAAAATAAAGATCTGAGAATGGCCCATAATACAAGAAGCAACTCGCGGGCGAAGGACACATATGCAGCTAAAGTAGCAGACAGCACTCAGGCAAGTTACAGCCGGGTGCAGGAATGCAGTAGAAATCTCAAGAGCAAACAAAAAGTGGAGATGGCGACCAAGACGGGAGAGGTCACATCGGCACAGCCAGCCAGCCGGACCAGTAGTGAGAGGGCGCGCAACAACCAGAGAGAGAGGCAAGCCACGCATGACAGCAGCACAGCTGACAGGCCAGATATAGGACAAATACGCTTAGAAGTGACTCAAGTAAACAAAGGCCAGCTGTCCTTCAAGTCACTTAATAAGGATGAATTAAAAAAGCTACTAGAAAACGAGCTAGGAAACAGATCCGTTAGAAAACTCTTCAAATCACAAGGAAAGGTATTCTTTCACCCCAACAGAACAGAGAAGATGGAAGAATTAATAAAAGAAATGAAAGAGTCAGAGAAACCAGCCAGAATACTACTACCACATGGAACCAGTGCAGACATTAGCATATGTAAAACAGGCTGCACCATTGTTGTTAAAGGGATCCATGATCCAAGGGACATAAAAGAGATCCTAGAGGACTTAAAAAAGGAAAACAATCACGTACAGATTTTAGAGGGGGATAGGATAGTGACCAAACAGGGAAAGCCTACCACCGTCATCACATTAAAATGTGAAGGCAAGGACATGCCACAATATATAACGCTAAATAAGAAACACAAATACTTTGAAAAATTCGTACCGCCCGTGGCACAGTGTGCTTTTTGTCAAAAATTCGGACACTTTTTCCAAGCGTGCAGGCAGAAGAGGCCGACATGCAAGTACTGTAGTGGCCCACACTGGATGAGTGACTGCAATGCAGCAAAACGAGACACGAAATACTCAGAGCACAACCCCGAAAGACGATGCGCAAACTGCAGAGGCAACCATGGCGCACGTTTCAAAGGGTGCCCTGACTATAAGAAAATGCTGGTAGCATGGAGGGAAGCTGTAATCACAGAAACCCCAATAAAGACAATAAGAAGGAAACAAGAATTCCCAAAAGACAGCCCTGAGATGCAGTCCGAGCTAAGAATTCTGCAAACTGAGGTAAACAACATGAGAACGCAGATAGCCGGTAAATCTCCAGGCAGCGGAAAAGACAAGACAAATACAGGACAAGACACTAGGAGCAACGAAAACCAAAGTACGGTATTAACCAGAATACAGGAAACAGAAGAGAAGATGACAAAGGCCATAAAATACATGGAGGAAGCCTCAGCAAGGATGGACGAAACCACAAAGAAAATGGAAGAAGAATTGAAAAGCATAAGAAAGAAAGTGGAAACCCAGGAAAACAAGATAAGTCTAATAGAAAAGGAAGACGATATGATATGGAAGAATACCGTCAGCAATGTGAGGCAGAAACAACCAAAAGGGCTGGAATTCAAAAAAGAAATGCAACAAATATACAGCAAAATAGAAAACCTCAAGACAGAAATGACAGGTCTGAGAAACACGATGATAGCCCAACAACGGGGAATATACAAGGACAACCCAGCGACCTACTACCAGAGAAAACAATTACAGGATGTAGAGGAAGAAAACAGCTACCAGGAGGATGATAGCAGCAACGACTCTCAAAAATAAAGGAGACAATGATATAAAAGAACGAAGAAAGAAAGCAATAAACAGCAGTACTAAAATGGCCACAGAAAATATCAAGGTAATACAGTGGAACTGTAGCGGCATAAAAAACCACCTCCCAGGCATTATGCAACAACTGGGAAGCCAAAACAGTATATATGCCCTACAGGAAACCCATCTGAAACCAAAACAAAAGTATAGATGCCAGGGGTTCACAGTAATCAGAAAAGACAGAGAGGGAAGGAAAGGAGGCGGGGTCGCCTTACTAGTCCATGAACAGTTCCAAATAGTCTCACAGGAAACATTCCTAACCAAGAACTTAGAGTGTGTAAGTGTCACTATTACAGGGAGCCCAAAAGACGTAACAATAATAAACGTATACTGCCCTATGGGGGTTATACAGGACGAAGATACCCAAGAACTACAAAGCAGACTCACAACAGACACCCTGATAATAGGAGACTTCAACTGCCAACACACCACATGGGGTGCGAGAAAGAGTAACACAGCGGGCAATAAACTAATGGAGTTTATTGAAGACAACCAGCTAGCAGTACTCAATGATGGCAGTATGACTAGGTTAAGCCCCAGGCTAGACTGCCAGGACACAGCTATTGACCTGACAATAGCAACCATAAATCTAACAAGCAGTCAATGGGAGGTGACAGAAGACACGAACACAGACCATCTACCAATTATAATTAATACAAGAACAAAACCGAGGCTAAACCCCATCAGCAACAGACCGACATTTAATTTCAAAAAAGCAAAGTGGGAACAGTTCAGAGACGAAATGGCAAACACAGAGCTAGAGAAACAGGAGACAGAAAACATTGAGAAATACACGGAGAGGTTAACCAATAACATCCTACATGTAGCCATAAAACACATCCCAAACAAAAATATGCCTGACAGCATAAAAACAAGTAAACAAACGTACCAAACGAACCAAAAAAAAGGTCACAAAAACCCAGTGCCGTGGTGGAACGACAAATGCACGGAGACTCAAGGGAACAGGAAGAGAGCCCTACAGAAGTACAGAAGGGCAAGAACAGAAGAGAACTTCGAAGAATACAAGAAGTACAGAAACGAAGCAAATAGAGCAGTAAAACACGCAAAAGAAAAGGAGTGGAGAAGATACTGCCAGAAACTCAGCCCAGATACACCAACAGCCATGGTATGGAAACAAATAAAAGCAATTAAAGGGAATAACAAGACAATTAAAATCCCCACCATCAAACAGCCGACACTAGCAATATCAGACCTAGACAAAGCTAATGTGTTCGGTGAATATTTCTACGATGTAAGTTCTAACCAAAAACTAGGAGAGAAAGAAAGGCAACGAAGGGAGAAAATGAGACGTGAGACCAAGGCAACGACACACGTGGACAGTGAACAGCACTATATGGAGGCAGATATAACGACGGACGAAGTGATGACAGCACTAAACGAAAAATCTGAAACAGCCGCTGGGGCTGATATACTAAATTACACCATCCTTAAAAAACTACCTAATAACACCATAATAACAATCACAAAACTGTTTAATGAAATATGGAAAACGGGAAATATCCCAAAACAATGGAAAACAGCCACTGTGATACCAATTAGAAAACAAAACAAAGATCCATCGAGGGCGGACTCATACCGACCCATATCGCTGACATCACATCTGGGCAAAGTCATGGAAACGATAGTCAACAAAAGAATGACATACCACATGGAGAAGAATGGACTCTATAGCCATACGCAGTCCGGATTTAGAGCTAACAGGGGCACGATGGACCAAATAATTAAACTTGAAAACCATGTAAAGAAAGGATTCAAGAGAGGGGAAAAAACGATGGCCGTATTCCTGGACCTAGCCCGGGCGTACGACCAATGCTGGAGAGAAGCTGCACTGGTCAAAATACAGAAAATAGGCATAATAGGAAGAACTTACAAATATATAGAAAATTTCCTCAAAGATAGAAGCTTCACGGTGAGGGTAGGGAATGAAGTATCCAACCCACATGAGCAAGAGAACGGCATCCCACAGGGCTCGGTCATCTCTCCAACAATCTTTACAATACTCGTCAATGACCTAGCAGAAGAAATCAATGACCCGAGCACTGGACTGTCACAATTTGCTGACGATTGCGCGGTATGGAGAAGTGGTAGGAACGTAAAATTGACACGAAACCTGCTACAGAAACAGGTAACGAAAATAGCCAACTGGATGGACAAATGGGGTTTTCAAATAAACACAAACAAAACAGTAAACATGATATTCAGTCTAAAAAGGACATACTACAACAAGGACAATAACATAAAAATAAAAGGGGCAACAATCAAAAGAGTAAACAGCACAGTCTTCCTCGGAATGACCCTAGACGAGAAGATGAACTGGACAAAGCATATACTACAGACAGTGGAAAAATGCAAAACCATGAACAACTTACTGAGGATGATAAAGGGCAATGGATGGGGTGCCAAAACCAAAACAATGCTGATGTTCTACAAAGCGCTCATCAGAAGCAAAATAGAATATGGCAGCATTGTTTACGAAGCAGCATCAGAGGCCAGCAAGAGGAAGCTTGACACCATTCAGACCCAAGCACTAAACACCATACTTGGCGCTAGCAAAGGGACTTCCAAAGCAGCTATGGAAGTAGCACTAGGAGTGATGCCACTGAGTTTGAGGCGAAAACAGCTGACATATAACTACTGGTTAAAGGTAGTACAAGATGAAGCACACCCGGCCTACCAAACCTTTAACGACAACCGCAGCAAATGGGGTGGCATCCCGATTTTAAAGATGCAAAGACCGGCGGGATGGGACGCAGCGGAAAAGATGAAGGAAAATGTAGAATTAGAAGAAACAATAAAGCAGACAATAAGTTATAAGCCAGCACACCCACCATGGGAACTAACAGTCCCAATTACAGATACCAGCCTAGCAAAGATTATCACCAAGAACACAGATGATACAGAGGCTAGATACACGGCCGAGGCCTACATTGATGAAATTAGCAAAGACAACCTCACAATATACACGGACGGGTCCAAGAGCGAACAAGGCGAGGTAGGAGCAGGAGTAGTGATACCAGGCATGAATCTAAAAAGAGAGTTCAAACTAACAGACCAGACAGCAGTATGCACAGCTGAACTAGTAGCCATATTAAAAGGCCTGGAAATGGCAGCCGAAAAACCACCTGTGAAACTATGTATATTATCAGACTCACTGTCAGCGGTGCAAACACTCGGGAATTTCTCTAGAGGAAATAGACCTGACATAAAAGAGGCTATACTAGCGACAGCAACCAACCTTAAGTACGTAGGTTGCCAAGTAACCATCGGATGGATACCAGCCCACAGAGGTATCCCGGGTAACGAACAAGCCGATAGAGCAGCGAAAGAAGGCCTAGCCAGCATGAATAAGATTAACACAGGACTAGGAACCATAGAAGGAAAAAGCATCATAAAATCCTACATATTGCAAGAATGGAGGAAGCAGTGGCAAAACAACACTAAAGGTAGACATGCGTACCAGATACTGGGCCAACCCAGTAACAAGCCACAAGTCAGCAACAATATAAAAGCACCAGCAAACAGAAAACTGTGGAAACTCAGACTGGGTACCTGGACAGGCACAAGAGATAACAATCTATGCATAGCATGCCAGGTAGAAGACACCATTGAGCATTTTCTACTATCATGCAGCGAATACAATAACGAGCGAAGGGAGTTAAAAGAGTACTTCCACAATACCAATTCACCAATGACAATGACAAAATGCCTGCATGTAGAGAGTAATGCAGAGATTCAGAGGCTGGTCAGGCAATACATATGCCGAACAGGGAAGGAAATATAACCTCAACCTAAGACAGAAGACAGAAACTAGGAGGAGGAGAGGACGTCATTCATGTCTGTATCGGTTCAATGTCAGTATGTACCTTTTACGTCCCCGTTATATGTACCAATAAAAACAACACTATAAACATTTTTTATTATTATTATTATCATTATTATTATATTTTTTTCGGAAATTCTTTTTCCTTTTATTTTTTTTTTCAGGACATCCATCTGTTTGGCATTGGATGGATGTCCTGGGAGGTGGTCCTGGAAAGGAGCGTTATGCGGTGGCGGGCATGAGGGCTTATATTTGGCTCGTCTCTCCTGGAGGGGCCACTGGATGTGTCTGGGGTACTGATGGTGACAACTTGACGTGGTGAGCGCAGGCGCTGGAGGCGAACAGAGAGGAAGGATGGAGTCGGGCAACGGATTTAAACTGACCTGGAGGTGCCAGCCTACACATACGACGAGTCCTTGTTAGGACTAACTAGATCGGGGACCAGTATCGGAGAGGACAACAACAGAAAATATAATACCTAATACTAGTTTTTTTGTTTTTTTGTTAAAGAAAAAAAAAAAAAAAAAAAAAAAAAAAAAAAAAAAAAAAAAAAAACAAGAAAACACAGCACTGTCTGGATGATTGCAGAGCCGGACAAACCCGACCTTAGACTGCAATGTGTCAGGATCAACGAAAGCCAAGCCAACTCAACAACCAACCCGAGCGGGAGCTATAACCAGCACGAGCAAAAATAACTCGAAAGAGAGCACAAAGAGGAACAGTGTCAATACACACAAACCCACGGATCGACTATCTAAACCAACGCTGAAAGAAGCAGGTTGAGGGAGACCGAGTTTGCCATTTTTGTTTTTCATATCGGATCGGATCGGATCGAGCGATATTCATTTGTATTTGCATCTAGCGCAAGTCGTTTCAGCTTCACCATGGCTCGAACCAAGCAGACCGCTCGTAAATCCACCGGAGGCAAGGCTCCCCGCAAGCAACTGGCCACCAAGGCTGCCAGGAAATCGGCCCCAGCCACCGGGGGTGTGAAGAAACCCCATCGTTACAGGCCCGGCACTGTGGCTCTGCGAGAAATCCGTCGTTACCAGAAGAGCACTGAGCTCCTCATCCGCAAGCTGCCCTTCCAGCGCCTGGTCAGAGAAATCGCCCAGGACTTCAAGACTGACCTGCGCTTCCAGAGCTCGGCCGTCATGGCCCTGCAAGAGGCTAGCGAAGCCTACCTGGTGGGTCTCTTCGAGGACACTAACTTGTGCGCTATCCACGCCAAGCGTGTCACCATCATGCCCAAGGACATCCAGCTGGCCAGACGTATCCGAGGAGAGCGAGCTTAAGTACCCCAACAGCCAGTCCCCATAACGGTCCTTTTTAGGACCACCCCCCAAATAGACCCCGGTTAGCACCTGATGATGATTGCACACCCGAGTTCTGATTTCTACAAACACAAACAGCACTCGCTCACTCACACTCTTCACTTGCTAACTGACACGTGTATTTATTACAAGTCGGGGAAATGGGCTGGCTAGACAAACTGGGCTGGGCTTCTTTTACTGGGCCTCTGGGTGGAAAATTGGGTACCTAACAGTTCTCCCGCTGTCATTCTTTCGTTGCAGACTGGCCACTTCCATTCCTCCAGTCATGCCCACACACAGAAATACGCGGGGTTTAGGTGCTGGTTCTTTTCCGCCGGCAACCGGGCCGTCTCCGGGTTACAGAATCGGTGTCTTGGGTATATGGTGCGCGATTCATGGCTCCCCTCCTGTAGTCCAGTGCCAGTACTCAACCCACACCAAGACCCATCCACCCAACCCACACAGGCAGGCCCCACACATGATTAGGAACCCCCTTTTTTTTTTTTTTTTTTTTTTTTAAGTCCGAAGGCCACGACCTACTTTCATTTATAAAGGGAATCACCAAAAATATTTGTACCCTCAGAAGCTTCCCCTGCCTTCGAAACGCCTAGATCCAGATTTTAACGCGCTCCCTTCTGTCCCTTGGTAGTGTTGATCACGCATAGTCCTCGTGGCTTGCAGACCAGTACTAGAATTCGATTGAACGATCACTCCCCGCGCCAACCAATCGTCTCTCGCCTTCTCTCGCCAGGTGGCCAACCAATCGTCTCTCGCCTGTCCGCCATATTGCGTGAACAACATGGCCGCCACCACTGGAAAAGCATAAATAGCCCGACTCGAGGCGCCGATTTTTCATTCATAACACTGAACGCAGCATCGCAAACATGTCTGGTAGAGGTAAAGGCGGCAAGGGACTCGGCAAAGGAGGCGCTAAGCGTCACCGCAAAGTCCTGCGCGATAACATCCAGGGTATCACCAAGCCTGCCATCCGCCGACTGGCCCGGCGAGGAGGTGTCAAGCGCATCTCCGGGCTCATCTATGAGGAAACCCGAGGTGTCCTCAAGGTGTTCCTAGAGAACGTCATCCGTGACGCTGTCACCTACACCGAGCACGCCAAGAGGAAGACCGTCACCGCCATGGACGTCGTCTACGCCCTCAAGCGCCAGGGCCGCACACTGTACGGCTTCGGAGGTTAGAGGATCCAGTCTCGGCCACACCCACCCCGGCCCTTTTTAGGGCCACCCATCACACCCCAATTTAGCACCCCTCTTGTTGACATTGCCACGAGTTCACACCTTTCCCTTCCCCCGTGTGTTGTGTTGTTGGTGTTCCTCAATCTGGTGACAGCAGCTCACGCCTATTATTTATAACTCACTGTCTTTGTTTAGTTAAGGGGGTCGGTGGGTCCATAAATTACTTCTCGTTCAACCCCTTTCCCCTCCTCCGGCCCTGAAAAGGTCCGTGGTTGGGCCATGTAGTTTTTGAAAAGTTCTGAGTTCTAAAATCAAAAAACAAAAAACTTTTACACAGATAGAATGGGAGGGAGATGGAGATGGCGAGGAAGGGGGTGGGTGGTGTGTTCAGCTCCTTGGCATCTCATGGGGGTGGGGGAGTCGGGAAACGGAATGTGGTAGGGGTAAAGCTAACGGGAAGGGGAGGATGGTATGGGAGGATCGGGGGGTAGAGGTGGGGTGAAACATGGGGCTGGGGAGTTAGGGGGGGAAGGGAGGGGGGAGAGGGGGGGGGAGGAGATAGAGGGTCGAGAGGGTGGAGGTGTGTGGGGGGGGATAGGGTGAGGGAAGGGGGGGGGGGGGGAAGTGGTGGAGGTAGGAAGGTGTGTGTGGTGCGTGGGTGTTATGGTTGGTATTGGGAATGGGGATAGCTAAGGGAGTTGGGTTTGTAAGGGGGCTTTGTTGATGGCGGGGGGGGTTGGGTTGGGCGGAGGGGGGTGTGTCGGAGTATATGGGGGCGGTTACAGCGGAAGGTGCATAGGGGGTGGGGGAGGGCAGTAATGTGGGTGCGAATAGGTCGGGTAGGGAGCGCGTGGGGAGTGAGAATGTTAGGTTGGGTAAAGTGGGAAAGGGTGCAATAGGGGCACATGTAACGAGGATGCTAAGGTCAGCGAATAGAGAGGGCCGGGGCCGTGGCCGCTAAACGCAGCCAAAGTAAAGCCCCGGACACCTCCACTGGCCATTAGTGTAACGATTATGCCTGGACAGTCTTTCAAGTTGTTTTCCTCTTCTGTCGTACCTTATGTCTTTTGTTTTTCGATGTACCCGTTTGTACATGATTGTTTTGATTTGCCTAAATATGTGGAAGTTGAAAGCACAAACAATACCATATATATCTAGAGAACATTCACATAATGAATGCTGAAGTGAATAGAGATATTTATTTGTGCTTTACTGGCTAAATTAAGGATTTTGATGAGATTAAACACGAAGAAATGATTGCAGATAAAGATATTAGAATAATAAAAACGTGTTGGCAACAAAGAGCAGCAGTGAGAATTGACAACCAAATGGGAATTTGCCAACACATTAGAAAAGATGTTAGACAGGGTTGTGGGGCTATCAGCCGATCTGTTCAATTTTTACAGCGAAATAATGAGATTAATACAAGACAAGACATGCCAGGAATATCGTTTAGTGGGCAACGTGCATTCTGCTGATGACATAAATTTGGTCTCTGAAATGTACATTATGCTGATGACATAAATTTGGTCTCTGAAATGTACATTATGCTGATGACATAAATTTGGTCTCTGAAAATGAAACGCAGTTACAAGAAGTGATGGATTTACATGCAATAGAAAGTCAATACGAAAGACTTAGACTGAATATTAGAAAACCAGAAGTGATGGTCACTGCAAAGAATTAGCGCATACCCAAATGAAACATTTGAAAAACCAATGAAAAAGTCCTTCAAGAAACAAATGAAGATCGTAAACTGATTAGAGACATTAGACGTAGACAGTCAACATTTTTTGGGCATGTTGTGGGAGGAAATGAATTGGAGAACTTGGTGGCGACTAGCGGGATCGGGGGGAGGGGACCAGGGGGAAGACCGAGAGGTGAATACCTGGATGGCTTGGCCACGTGGCATGGTCGAGACAGGAACATGGAGCTGATCTATGACTCTGGTGATCGAGTGAGATGGCTGAACATGACCGCCCACGCTTATCGGCATGGCACATGATGGATGGAAATGAAACATTAAAGAGCATGGAAATAATCTGAAACAAGTCAATGTATTTAAGTATGTGGGTACTTTAATAACAGCAGATGGAAAATGTATTAAGAAAGTTACAGGTAAATAGCCCAAGCAAATGCAGCATGTCACCAGATGAAGGATATTGTCTGCGATTTATTTTGTCAATAGAGGTGAAGAAAAGAGTTGTTAAGTGGTATGCAGAACCAAGCCAGCTGTGTTGAAGCGACTCACGGACAATTAAAAAATAACAATTATGTGGGGACTTCGATGATGTAGTTCAGTAGAAGAATGTTGAGAACAACGTGGACGGATAGAAAGAGCAATAAAGAAATATTGAAAGAAGGTAACTCACAAAGAGAACTGGTTACTCGCATCAGGAGTGGACAGTCATCCTTCTTTGAGCATGTCATGAGACAGGTGACGTCACAGCGGGAAACTTGTAGGGGAAGAGAGGCAGAGGGAGACCAAGAGAGAAGATGCTGGACAGTTGGACATCCTGGCACGGAGGATCATCAGTATCAGAAATGATTTGCAGCAAACGAAACAGAAGGCTGTAGACAGACATAATCACCAACACCACACGGCAAGGACTACAGAAGAAGAAGAAGAAGAAGAAGTAGAAGAAGAAGAAGAAGAAGAAGAAGAAGAAGAAGAAGAAGAAGAAGAAGAAGAAGAAGAAGAAGAAGAAGAAGAAGAAGAAGAAGAAGAAGAAGAAGAAGAAGAAGAAGAAGAAGAAGAAGAAGAAGAAAAAGAAGAAGAAGAAGAAGAAGAAGAAAAGAAGAAGAAGAAGAAGAAGAAGAAGAAGAAGAAGAAGAAGAAGAAGAAGAAGAAGAAGAAGAAGAAGAAGAAGAAGAAGAAGAAGAAGAAGAAGAAGAAGAAGAAGAAGAAGAAGAAATACATTGTGTATGTTTACACCATTCATTTGACAATGCTTTTTTTCTCTTATGTGAATGTAACATGCACAATGATGAACGAAAGATGAGTGATTGGAAGGGTCGAATGTAAGATGGGTCTGCGTGCCCAATTTGTGACCCTATGAAAATAAAGTTCGTTCGTTCGTTCTATAAGTACATGAGGCTAGCACCATATACGCAGTACTCCCCGAGATCAATAGACGGGTCTGTGACATTTTGTTCAATTTTACTTTACGAATATTTTAATTTCTAACACAGCAACAGGTTTGTTGGCGGCCTCAGATGTCTCATTTCATACATCAACACTCGTGCATTGTTAGGTGCTCAAGAAGATACAAAACAAACAGTAGGGACAGGAGGGAAGACGTAGGGGCAGGAGGAAAGAAGTAGGGACAGGAGGAAAGAAGTGGGGACAGGAGGAAATAAGTAGGGACAGGAGGAAGGAAGTAGGGACAGGAGGAAATAAGTAGGGACAGGAGAAAAGAAGTGGGGACAGGAGGAAAGAAGTAGGGACAGGAGGAAAAGAAGTGGGGACAGGAGGAAATAAGTAGGGACAGGAGAAAAGAAGTGGGGACAGGAAGAAAGAGTGGGGACAGGAGGAAAGAAGTGGGGACAGAAGGAAAGAAGAGACAAGAGGAAAGAAGTGGGGACAGGAGGAAAGAAGTGGGTACAGAAGGAAAGAAGAGACAGGAGGAAAGAAGTGGGGACAAGAGAAAAGAAGTAGGGACAGAAGGAAAGAAGAGACAGGAGGAAAGAAGTGGGGACAAGAGAAAAGAAGTAGGGACAGAAGGAAAGAAGAGACAGGAGGAAAGAAGTGGGGACAGGAGGAAAGAAGAAGGGACAGAAGGAAAGAAGAAGGGACAGAAGGAAAGAAGAGACAGGAGGAAAGAAGTAGTTCTATTTCTGTGAGCGCCTAACATTACATGTATATTCATTTATAAACTTTTTTAGTGGCCTCACATGATTACCCAATTGAAATTTCAGATTTCTTGGGCACATATTATGTATAACAGCAGACTTTCAAGTTATTACCTAGTATATCCACCGCTCATATTGAGCACTAAACGAGAAAAATAAGTCCTGAAGAAACCACAAAACCGTCCCAAAGGTGCGTCAGAATGCAGCTAACACTTCCATTGAATATTATCCATGAGGACACAAATGACATTCTCCATCGGCGCCATTGGTATCTGGATAACATGTCATTTTTGTCCCGGTTTTAAAAGCTGACAACCAGGGCCGGATTAAAGTAATCACGTGACAAGTGGGTGGGGTCAAATTGTCGGAACCCCAGGGCATGCATTTTGCTAATCAAAAGGAGGGACTTTTTTTAAAAGTAAGAATTTAAGGGCGTGGTGTTTTATTTCTTTATTGCCCGTAATTGGTAGATACAAACGAAGTAGTATTTATAATAAATAGTTGACAAATAGTGTACAAAATGTACGTTGCAGATTAGTTTAGTAAAGATGCACAGACGTATCAATTGTGGAAGAAATGATGAGACTGTTGAAATTGTATGAGAAATGTATTCATATGTATTGATTGGCACTTACAGAAGTACAGATAAGAAGGAGAGATAAGAGAATACACACATCGGCATCTACCGACGTGTCTAAGCGGTCGCAATACTGGCAAGTTTGTAATAAGATGGAGTGTTAGCACACAATAAAATGAACACTTCTTGTGACTTTTATTTGTCAACCGTTTCAATGTATCTATGTTTGTTTACTTGTTATTGTTTATTTAAACACAGAAGTCACAAACAATATTTTACAAGATTTATGGCTGACAAATTTCTGTGCATCTCGTCAGGTACACACTGAAAATACTGTAGAGTATATACAGTTAATAAATGAATTATAGTATGAATTATTCACAACGTACTTTGTAATTGGCTTGGTGGCGAAGAAGTTACGGACTCAGTTCGTAATCCCGCATACTGCGTTCGAAACACACCTGCGGGAGATTTGGCAGCATACCGCCTTCGTTGGTTTTTTGGAATGGGTGCCGCTTGTTTTTTGGTTTGGGTGCTGCTTGTTTTTTGGTATGGGTGCCGCTTGTTTTTTGGTATGGGTGCCGGTTGTTCAGAATGCAATAGGAAACTACTGAACGTAAATTTTCCAAGAAATTACAAACAGCAAATAAAAAATAATTTTGTGTGTGGTTGACTGCGACGCCCTGTAAAGGATATGCAACTAACTTAACTTACCTGTGTACTTACTAAGAACATTAATCGAGCGTTCGATAGAGGTAAACAAAGACCTACATCTTTGCTTCATTGACTACACAAAGGCTTTCGATAAAGTAAGACATGTCAACATGATGAAGATGCTTACAGATCTACAAATTGATGGGAATTATCTTAGACTTGTAAAAAACATATATTGGAAACAACAAGCTGCCATAAAAATTTATAATGAAGTAGGTCAATATCAGCCTGTTAAGAGAGGTGTGTGACAGGGATGTGTAATGTTTCCAGATCTTTTTTTCCCTGTACAGTGAAATTTTTTTTAGACATTTAGAAGATATGAGAGGAAATACATCAATAACATTAGATTACATTAATGACTTGACCATATGTCTCGATCAGTACAAGAACACTGAGCTGATCCACGACTCTGGAGACTGTGTCAAAAATCCGTCATTTACTGCCAATATAAGTGCCTTTTGGTGTATGGCAGAGGGGTCTTTGAGCCTGAGGAATAAAGGCCGCCTGGCTAGCTCAGTCGCCGCGAACTGTGAAGGTTAGGATTTTCTTTTTGTCCTCGACAGAAAAAAAAATCCCACACCTTACCGAGGGATCGAACCCGGGTCTCCCGAAGGGGAGTCCGGTGTTCTAGCCACTCGGCCACACATCTCTAAACTAAAATCTCCTTGTGTAAGATCTCTAAACATGATGCCCACGCTTATCGGCATGGTACATTATGACGATAATAATTCACTTCATAAGATATATAACAATGCAATATGCACCCGTTGCAATATGCAACTTACATACCAACCAGCACTCTCTTTGTTGTATTCATTCACCCCTTCACTTTATAGTGACTTCAAGTACTTTCTTGGTTGTGTCTTTCATGTCTTAGACTGTGATAAAGCCATTGCGGCATCTCCTTTGTATCACTTTAAGTATGTTTTTATTCACTTATACTTTCCAGAAGTCTTAAAATTTGTACAGTTTTAATTTAAATGTGTCTTATTACTTTTCTGTGACGCCGTACTTCTGGATGCATCTATATGTTTTTCATCATCCTTTTTTTTACGTGGAACATATTTCAGAATAATGTCATGTAACAGTCAGATTGATTCGATCAGATGGCATGTATGCCTATTGATTCAGTCAGGTGAGTGACAAGTATGCTTATTGATTCAGTCAGGTAACAAGCATGATTATTGATTCAGTCAGGTGAGCGACAAGTATGCTTATTGATTCAGTCAGGTGAGTGACAAGTATGCTTATTGATTCAGTCAGGTGAGTGACAAGTATGCTTATTGATTCAGTCAGGTGAGTGACAAGTATGCTTATTGATTCAGTCAGGTGAGTGACAAGTATGCTTATTGATTTAGTCGGATGACACGTGTTTTCATTGATTCAGTCAAATGACACGTGCGTTTATTGATTCAGTAGATGACATGTATGAATCTTTTCCTTAGATCACATAATGCGTGGCGTGGAAATGAAGGAATTATTTGTCAATTGCACACATCCATGTGTTCTGTAGTAATCTTGTCGGTGGCTCTCCTGTTGTGTATCCTGATCACGCTGTGAGGATCCTTCAGTATACCATCAAGTGCTTTGTCGAATGACGATGGCAATCGTGCTTCTCCACAAATTACGATCTCCGACGGCATGGAACAATTCATGTGTTAACTCCCTTACGTGTCATCACACAAGACTGTCAAGAATATTCTCGCACTGTCTCTTTTGCGCAAATATTTCTGGTAGTCACAGCATGTTCCAGTTTTTGTCTTATAAAGTGGCCAAAAATGTAAGACTGCCTCTTTATGATGTTTGTGATAAGCTGTTTTTGCCACATAACCTCTTTCAGAATGTTTATACCGGCTGTCCAAGGAATCTTCAGCATGCTTCTATAAAACCACATCTCCAAGGCTTCCATGGACTATTCTCGCCTGTTTACTAATTATTCAGGATTTGGAGCCATACGTTAAAACTGGTTCTATGTAACATGCAAGAACTCTTGTTCTAACTTTCAAGGACAATGACTTATTGCATAACATGTTCTTCATTTGATAGAATGCAGTTTTTGCTTGTCCTAGTCTGCTCTTTCTCTCAGTGATGCCTCTTCCATCTAATGTTATCCATGTGCCTAGACGCGTGAATTTTTGCACTTCCCGCCCCAAAAAATAAAGTCGTTTAAGCCTAGAACATCCAGTTTCTCCACAGAAGTTTCATCATAGGTTAAGATTAAAACCACCAGGGTTCGTGATAGAAAGTCAGTAAAGTGAACGGTCTGTTGACACGTCTGAAGGCGCATTGTGAACATGATGCTCGACCCATAGTTTCATAGAGCAATCGTCACTGGATGGGTGATGGGTGATGTGTGATGAATGATGTGTGATGGGTGATGTGTGATGGGTGAAGGGTGATGGGTGAGGTGTGACGTGCTGGGTGATGTGTGATGGGTGATGTGGTCAGTATCAGAACGATCACCTTTACTTCCCAACGAATTTTCGGGTACATTTTTTTTTACAGTGGATCGATCTGGGAGTTCAGTCCAATTTTTACAGTGGATCCATCTGGGAGCTCATTCCAATGTTTACAGTGCATCGATCTGGGAACTAAGTCCAATTTTTACAGTGGATCCATCTGGGAGCTCATTCCAATGTTTACAGTGCATCGATCTGGGAACTAAGTCCAATTTTTACAGTTGATCGATTTGGGAGCTCAGTCCAATTTTTCAGTGGATCGATCTGGGAGTTCAGTCCAATTTTTACAGTGGATCCATCTGGGAGCTCATTCCAATGTTTACAGTGCATCGATCTGGGAACTAAGTCCAATTTTTACAGTTGATCGATTTGGGGGCTCAGTCAAATTTTTCAGTGGATCGATCTGGGAGCTCAGTCCAAATTTTACAGTGGATCGATCTGGGACCTCAGTCCCATTTTCACAGTGGATTGATCTGGGAGCTCAGTCCAATTTTTACAGTGGATCGATCTGGGAGCTCAGTCCAATTTTTACAGTGTATCGATCTGGGAGCTAAGTCCAATTTCTACAGTCAATCGATTTGGGATCTCAGTCCAAGTTTTACAGTGGATCGATCTGGGAGCTCAGTCCAATTTTTACAGTGGGTTGATCTCGGAGCTCAGTCCAATTTTTACAGTTGGTCGATCTGGGAACTCAGTCCAATTTTTACAGTGGATCGATCTGGGGGCTCAGTCCAAATTTTACAGTGGATTGATCTGGGAGCTCAGTCCAAATTTTACAGTGGATCGATCTGGGAGCTCAGTCCAATTTTTAAAGCGGATCGATCTGGGAGCTCAATCCAATTTTTACAGTGGATCGATCTGGGAGCTCAGTCCAATTTTCACAGTGGATCGATCTGGGAGCTCAGTCCAATTTTTACAGTGGATCGATCTGGGGGTTCAGTCCAAATTTTACAGTGGATTGATCTGGGAGCTCAGTCCAAATTTTACAGTGGATCGATCTGGGAGCTCAGTCCAATTTTTAAAGCGGATCGATCTGGGAGCTCAATCCAATTTTTACAGTGGATCGATCTGGGAGCTCAGTCCAATTTTCACAGTGGATTGATCTGGGAGCTCAGTCCAATTTTTACAGTGGATCGATCTGGGAGCTCAGTCCAAATTTTACAGTGGATCGATCTGGGAGCTCAGTCCAATTTTTACAGTGGATCGATCTGGGAGCTCAGTCCAATTTTTACGGTGGATAGTTCTGGGAGCTCAGTCCAATTAAAAAACTTCGCTACGGTGTGGATTCAAACCATGACCACCGGACATGTAAGGGAGCTTCTAGGCACTGCACTGCCACGGCTCCCCAGACCAGAACAGGCGCATGGAATATTGAAGAAATGTTATTACACTACGTAGATACTCAATTGCATACGGAAATAGTAATTTGAATTCTTTCATGTAATATTTTTTGTGTCTTGTTTGGTTTGTTTTCCAAACGTTTATTTTATATAAAGTAATGTATATTTACAAGGTGTAATGTGTGTTTTTTTTGTTTGTGTATATCACAGAGCGTTGCCGTTCGTTAGTGTTGAGTGTCACATGTGTGAATAAAACAAATCAAATACATACATATACATTTATGATAATGTGACATGTATGGCATAGTGCATGTAAAAACACTTTCCTTGCATATGCTTCATTTCCACCTCCACAAGCGGAATGCTTGTTACATATCTCTCTCTCTCTCTCTCTCTCTCTCCTCTCTCTCTCTCTCTCTCTCTCTCTCTCTCTCTCTCTCTCTCTCTCTCTCTCTCTCTTCCTCTCTCACACACACACTCACACACATTCTGTCTTGATCTATCTCGTGCTTTCAGAAGATAGCAGTACATTGGTTGCCGTGAGCTTGTCAATAACCTTTACATTATCATTCCTATTAAAATGTCGCTTTCCTACAATTATTAGGTCACGTAGTTACAGAGGTGAAGGATCACAGGTTTGGTGTTGCTGGTCAGATATCAAAGTACATGGTGATGCTCTAGTGCCTTGTAAATGTCCATGACACTTTTTGTTTGGGGGACAAGAAGCTGGAGATTTATAACTAGCAATTAGAGTCCATGACCTGTCCCCAGGGAGATAATTAGTCTAAAGTTATGATAGTGTATGGGTGTCAAATACAATGGGAAGGACTTAAAACTGACCATTACAAGCCCATTAGTTTACTAGGTACCTAAAGGGTTCATTTAATTTATTTATACATAGTGGTCCATACTTTCTCTTTTCAAACATATCTTTGCCATATAACATAATTGTCATACTTGAGATGTCGCCTTGGTTTAAAGGCTGCCCCCCCCACACACACATACATACACACACACACAGACACACACACGCACACACACATACACACACACACACACACACACAGATGCATATATATGTGACTGTCAAGGATACAGACACACATTTTTAAAAAAATAGACTCAACAGTAATTCTAATTGCAAGAGAAAATAAAATTAAAGAAAGTTTATACATTTCAGTCAGGAAAATTAGTAGAGAGTTTCTATTTGAACATTAGTGAAAATAAGTTTCTGTTGTATGTAAGGGAGTTGAAGCTTGCCTTGATTCTGCAATTCCAGACTAAGTTTCTGTATTCTGCTAGTGTGTGTGTGCGCGCATGTGTGCGTGCGTGCGTGCGTGCGTGCGTGCGCGTGTGCGTGTGTGTGTGCGCGCGCGCTAGGTCTGGAGGGACATCAGACTTTTGTTTCCACTTTCCCGTTCTTATATAAATTATCTCGTTCACTTCCCCAGCTTTCCGTGGATGCTCAAGAGGGGAAGTAACCACTATTATTTGGGTTTATAACTTTCAGAAAGGCTAACTGCACAGCGGAAGTGGCCACAGTGTTCGTCGGATTTTTGTTGTGTACTATAACCACATATCAAAGAACACAAGAGGCGATGTTTAAATTTTACAGAGAAGATACCATTATACATAATGCGTGAGATACTGGTACTCTGACATCACATCTGTGGCGAGGAATTCTAGGGTGAAACAAGATTCAGAACAGCAAATAAAGACTGGCCAGGATTAGGCCTAGGTTTGTAATGTTTCCTGCACCAGATCACAACCCATGCCTCAGGTGGACAACCCTATTGATTAAGTCTTATGTCCAAAATTATTTTGATAGTCATACTGAAGTATTTGTATGGTATAATTTTTCATGTACAATTTGCTACACAAGGGACACAATTACAATTTTACTATATATCTAGTTTAACACGTTTTGTTCCCTTGGAAAATGTTTTCTCAGTTTTTCTACGAGCATTACAAAGATACCCTGCCGGCTTGCTAGGCCAGTCGCAGGTTTAGGACAACATCTGACCATAGGTAGTCCATCCTCTATGGCGAGCCATACCCTCGTTAGCCCATGACTTCGAGGTCATGGTTTCCAATCTACACCGCGTTGAGGTGGGGTTGACTTGTGTAGTCTGCGGGTCATCGGCAGGCTACTAATTTTCACTTTTCACCCCTCCTGTGCCATTTTCGCTCTTAGACAACTTCTAAAAAACTCAATCGAATTCAGTGAAACACTCTACTTATCTTTTGGCAACCAAGAAAAGGCATTTGATAGAGTAGATTGAAACGAGCTGTGGGAAATACTTAAACAATATGGAGTGAGTACAAATCTAACAAACCTATGTAGAAGCTTATATAACAACAGTGAATGCATAGTGAGAGTAACTGGAGGATACTCAGAACCCTTCACCATAAGATCTGGAGTACGACAAGGTTGTGTCCTGTCCCCTCTCTTGTTCATAACATATATAGACAACATATGTAAATAAACCAGCCAAGCAGAGACCACAAGAACACCGCATGACGAGAACACAGAAGAAGAGCCATCTGCAAATCTAACCATTAGAGAACTCCTGTTTGCGGATGACCAAGCACTAATAACAAAATCAGAAGCTGAATTACAAGATCACATGAATAGTCTAAACGAAATGTGTAGGGAACATAACATGAAAATTAGCACAAGCAAAACAGAGGTGATGACTGTAACTAAGGAGGAGTATAATATCATCAAATGGCAAATCAGAATACGAGATCGACAATAGATGCAATAAGGCAAACCAACTCACTGAACAAATGGCTCCAGTACTAAAGAATAAACATGTATCAATAACTTAAGAAAGCACTTTACAATACAATCTTCCTACCAACTCAATGTTACCAATGCCAAGCCTGGACAATGACAGAAAAAGAGAAAAGAAAAATCACAACAACAGAAATGAGATTCCTGAGACGAATACTCTATGTATCAAGAAGAGATAAGATCAGAAATGAAGAAATCAGGATCAAAGTGGGGGTTATATCTGCACTAGATTTTACTAGAAGGCAGCAAGTCAAATTGTTTGGCCATACAAGTATTTTACCAACTATCAGTATGCCGCAACAAGTAATGATGTACAGACCAGAAGGAAGCAGAGGAAGAGGCCGGCCACGTAAACGACGGACGCAGGGAATAACAGAGTCCATGGAAATATCGATACATGAAGCCCATAATCGGACACTCTCCCGCTGTTTATACTTCACCTCGGCACCGCAAGGTACAAGAGGAACATGATGAGATGAGATGAGATGAGGAAAATGTTTTCGTGTCAGCGCATTTGCTTAAAAGAATAAATGCCCAAGGAGGTTGATAACAGCAATATAAAGATGAAAAAGCATATAGAACCTGCGGTACAACATCAGCACAGAAATAAAAGTAAAAACAGCAAGAAAATCACACCCTCCCTTCGCCTGAGAATCACGGACCATTTAAAAAACCCTAAAGAAGAAAATGTATTCTTTTCGACTTCATGTGTTTTAAAACATGTTGCGGGACGCAGAGGTGTTTCCAAGACACCAGGGCCGGGTTATATACTGGCCAAGACCTATTGACGCGTCCTCGTCGAGCGTCCTGGGCAACAGGTCCCTTTGGGGTCCTGGCTAAAGTCAATAGGATCGCCGATTCCTCCGAAGTCAGAGAGTGTCTGCCTGTACGGCGAGGAACCACCAGTCTGCACACCAATAAGCCAGACATGGGACAACGGATACTCATGCAAACCTCAGGTCCTGTATGACATCACACTGATGTTGGACAACAGGATGTCTTCATCCGACATACAGGACTTCGCGTTGGAGCTCAAGCCAACGAACACAAGCAAGCAAGCAAGCAAAACATGTTGCAATCATCTGTCTGTCTGTCTGTCTGTCTGTCTGTCTGCCTGCCTGCCTGCCTGCCTGCCTGCCTGCCTGCCTGCCTGCCTGCCTGCCTGCCTGCCTGCCTGCCTGTCTGTCTGTCTGTCTGTCTGTCTGTCTGTCTGTCTGTCTGTCTGTCTCTCTGTCTGGTCTAATCAATGGTGATAAGCTTACAGACATTTCTAACCTACATGAACGTCTTCAGTTACAGCCACTCCACAAACACCTACTTTTTAATAAGGCTAAACTAATTCACAAAATAATATTTCAAAATTCCCCCCAGCTACCTTTGGCCATTGTTTAAATATAACGCAAGACATAGCGAACGACTGAACATACTTATTTTCCCTAAACCTAGGATAGACTTATATAAAACAAGCTTAGCAAACTCTGCCACTCAGACGTGGAACAATCTTCCACAAGAAATCAAAGACACAACCAATCATTATACATACAGCCGCAACCTGCTTGAATACTACCTCAGAACAGACTACATGCCTCCTTAAAATAAAACAGCAACAAAGACAAACAATAATAATAGTAAATTATCTCGAACGACAACTAGTTCCCCCCTACCCCTCCCCCCAAAAACAAACAAACAAACAAACAAACAAACAAACAAACACATTCCCATATGTATGGCACATTACACCTACCTTGGGTATTTATGATGCCCATGTTAAACATTGCCTCAACGAGTCATGTATAATTGATTATTTTCCATGCGTTTTAATGCTTTTTGTTCTTTTGTTGTCAAAGAATATGATCTGCCTCCAGATCTGAAAACTCCAATGAGTCCCTACACATTTAACCGAAAACTCTTTCAATACTTAATCCATACCGACTATATGCCACCATAATTCATTTACTGGTATAATTGTTCAGTATAATTGTTCATTATAATTGTTTAACTATAATTGTTCACTATATATGTGTGTGCGTGTGGGAGCGAGAGAGAGAGAGAGAGAGAGAGAGAGAGAGAGAGAGAGAGAGAGAGAGAGAGAGAGAGAGAGATAAAGTGGGTGTCAGTGAGAGGGAGAGAGTGAATGCGTGTGTGCGCACGTGCATGCGTGTGTGTGGAGATAGTGATTGAGCGAGAAATGGTGGGGGAATGTTTCAGTGCATGCATTCGTACGTGTATGTGTGAGAGTGAGTGAGGGAGTGTATGCGTGCGTGCATGCGTTCATGTGTATGTGTATGTGTGAGAGAGTGTGATTGAGAGAGTGAGTGTGTGTGTGAAGGATTGTGTGTTAGAGAGTGAGACAGTGGGAGAGTTGATGTGTTAGTGTGTGTGTGTGTTAGCGCGCGCATGCGTGTGAGTGTGTGTATATGAAAGAATACAGAGAGAGAGAGAGAGAGAGAGAGAGAGAGAGAGAGAGAGAGAGAGAGAGAGAGAGAGAGAGAGAGAGAGAGAGAGAGAGATCGAGATCTGAGCAGATGCATGTCATGTAACACGCATGTTATGTAACACGCGAATCCATATGTTTGTGTATTCTCATCTGTCATATTATCAGTTAAATACCATTTGATTTTATCATGCATAATATAAACTCATGTTCATTACTGTAGTTTGAGTGAGTGAGTCAGTGAGTGTGAATGAGAGACAGAACGAGTGAGCTAGAGAGTGAATGAGTGAGCGGGAGAGTGAATGAGTGAGCGGGAGAGTGAATGAGTGAACGGGAAAGTGAATGAGTGAGCGGGAGAGTGAATGAGTGAGCGTGAGAGAGAGAGTGAATGAGCGGGAGAGTGAATGCGTGAGAGTGAATCAATGAGCGGAAGAGTGAATGTGTGAGCGTGAGAGTGAATGTGTGTGTGTGTGTGTGTGTGTGTGAGGAGAGAGAGAGAGAGAGAGAGAGAGAGAGAGAGAGAGAGAGAGAGAGAGAGAGAGAGAGAGAGAGAGAGAGAGAGCATCACTATTTTTACGTCACATACATTTTATGTACACATTTTTCTCCATGTTTAACATTTTTATGAGACTGCTCATGACAAGTGTCAGTGTATGTGTGTGAGTAAAGTGTGGGAGTTTGTTCATACTAGTTTCAATACTAACGTGAGACATTTTGTATGTGTCTAGATGTGAGGAAGTGTGAGTGTATGTGGAGGATGTGTGTGAGTGTGGGGATATGTGTGGGTGGGGGGTGTGTGGGTGGGGGTATGCATTTGGATGGGTTGGGGTGTGTGGGTTTTGGTGGGTAGTGGTATTTGTGGGTGTTGGTGGGATGTGTGGGGGTGAAAGTACGGGTGTTGGAATGGGTGTGGGGGATGTGTGTATGGGTGGAGGATATGTGTATGGGACGGATGCAGGGGATGTGTGTTTATGTGGGTGGAGATGTGTGAATGGTTTGAGGAAGTATGTGTGGGAGGCGGGGTTGTGTGGGTAGGGGATTGTGTTGGGTGGATTTGGGATGGAAGGGCGGGTGGGGAGAAGTGTATGGTGTGTGGGTTTGAGATATGTGTGCGGTGTGTTGGTGGGGGATGTGTGAATGATGTGTGGGTGGAGGGTATGTTTGTGGTGGTATTGGTGGAGGATAGTATGTGGTGTGGGGGATGTGTGTGATGGGTGTGGGGAATGTGCGTATGGGTGGGGTATATGTGTGGGTGAGCAGGGGATTGTGGTGGTTGGGGGAAGTATGTGGGGGAGTGTGGGTGGGAGATGTGTGTATGTGGATGGGGAATGTGTGGGTAGGGGTGTGTGAGTGGCTTAGGGATGTGTAGGTGGGTGAGGGAGTTGTATGTGTCGGGGTGGGGTGTGTGAGTGGGTGGAGGATGTGTGTGGGGGTAGGGGTATTGTGATCGAGAGATGTTTGGTTGGGAGTGGGTTGGTGGGGGTGTGTGGGTGCGTAGTGGAGGATGTGTGAGTGAGTGTGTGTTGGTGGACGGGTAGGGAATGCGTGTGTGGGTGGGGAGAGGTGTGTGGTGTGTTGGTTGGTGATATTGTGTGGGTGAGGTATGTGTGTGTGGGTGGGGGATTTTTGTGGTGTGTGAGTGGGGGTATGTGGGGTGGATGGGTAAGGGTATCTGTGTGGGTGTGGGTGGGATTATTTTATGGTATCTGGGTGGGGGATATGTGTGTGGTGTGTAAGTGGGGATGTGTTGGTGAGGGATATGTGTGTGTGTGTGGTGCGTGGGTTGGGAATAGTGCGTGGTAGGGGGTGTATGTGATGTGCGGGTGGGGGATTGTGTGGTGGGGGATTAGGTTAAGGCATGTGTGGGTGGGTGGAAGTTGTATGTGTGGGTGGTGGTGTGTGTGTGAGTGGATTGGGGATGTATGGGTGGTTAGGGAGATGTGTGTGTGTGTGGGGGGGGGGGGTAGGGACATGTCAGTTGGTGGGGATGTGTGTGTGTGGTTTGGGGATGTGTGAGTGGATGTGCGATGTGTGGGTTGGTGGGGGTTTGTGTGTGTGGGTGGGGAATATGTTGTCGATGGAGATGTGGCTGGGGGAAGGGTGGTTTGAGGTGTGGGTGGGGAGAGGATGTGTGGGGTAGGAATGTGGATGGGCGTGGGATGTGTGGGTTGGTGGGGGAATGTTTGTGGGTGGCGAGTGTGTTTTGGTTGGGGGATCAGGTGAGGGCAGTGTGTGTGGGTGGGGGATGGGTCGATTGGTGGGGTATGTATGTGTCCCTTGGTGTGTGTGTCGGTAGGTGGGGGTGTGTATGTGTCCCTTGGTGCGCATGTGTGTGGGTAGGTGGGGTTGTTGTGTGGGTGGGGTGATGTATGGATAGGTGGGAGATGGGCTTCATACCATGGTAATTAGCCTTGTTTATGTTTACAACATTCATTTCACAATGTTTATTTTTCTTCCTATGCAAATGTATAATGCTCTTGATGAACGAAAGACGAGTGATTGGAAGGGCCGAATGTAAGACGGGCCTGCGCGCCCAATTTGTGACCCTAATAAAGTTGATTTGATTTGATTTGATTTTCTATCTATCTATCTATCTCTCTATCTATCTATCTATCTATCTATCTATCTATCTATCTATCTATCTATCTATCTATCTATCTATCTATCTATCTATCTGTCTGTCTGTCTGTCTGTCTGTCTGTCTGTCTGTCTGTCTGTCTGTCTGTCTGTCTGGTTCAATCAACTGACTTTATTTATGTACACCCATGCTCAGTGCAGCTTATGATAACGCCTAGAAGTGTGTTCAGATAACTATTTATACAGAACCAGTTGATCAAACGCACAATAACATTTATTTTCTGTCCGTTGTATCCCTCACCCTGCCTGAACCAGCCGTAAATCTGCCGAGGCTGGCCTGTGATGTGTCGGGTGGCGAGCCTGCTGTCGTCGTTAAGTAGCTCAATTAGAGCAGTGGCTGGGAGATGATCGGATAATCAGCAACTGGTACCATCATTAGGAAATGTCAGCCCTGGTTGTTGAACATTTGTGATCAGGGATATAGCCTTGTGCTAGTGACACGTACAATAGAGGGCGGTGTCGACTCCGCTTTTGTGGTAAGCTTTGTATTCAAAGACTGTTGTCAGACGTAGCATTTTGGCAGTGACATATACACCTATGAAAGTGACATATACACATCTGACAGTGGCATTCACGAACTGACAGTGACATATACACTTCTAACAGTGAAATATACAAGTCTTGGCCTGTCTGATATAATGTGGCACGCTTTGAGTTTTCTCAGTGTTCTATCTCAAACGGGCATGCTTTGAGTAACATTTTCATTGTCTTTCATTTTCTGCTCTCAGATTCAAAGATGTGAAAAGGGAATGACGTGTAAAGGGATTCGTGAGCAATTAACCCTTTTGCTGTAAGTAATTATCCGACAGTAAAATTTTTGGCTAAGAACATTTCTCGAACATTCCGACAAATCGGTACCAATTAGCGTGGCACTGATATAGCGCTGCCGGCCGCTTCAAGGAATGTCTGCCTGTGCCAGTTCCCATTCTGCATCTCGTGACAACTAAATCTACTGTAGTGTTGTGACTGGTACGGCCTGCAGATAAACACACAG
>JACEFZ010001751.1:0-11545 GCA_014155875.1 Cepaea nemoralis
AAACCCCCTCCCCCCCCGTTAAAAGGTTTTTCAAAAGAAACCTTTTAACTTTTTTTTTCATTTTAAAACCTTAATTTTTTTACTTTTTAATTAAACATTTAAATGCTAAGTGTAGATACCCTATTATTTCCTAGCTCACAGTCCGAATTGAATCTCCAAATTTCCATGAAGGACACATGTTTTATTCTCAATTCTGATATTAAACATGCGGGATTCTTTTCACTACGAGCACCGAGCTAGTCAACACTTGAGCCTAGGTTCACTGTATTGTGCACTCCCGACAACAAGCTTGTTTTTATATATTCTGGGATTGACCTCGTGACGTCATTCTCCTGTCAACAACAGGTGGCAACCAAAACATGGCGGCGTTTTCTCCTTGTATCTAGAGTCTGCTTTAAGGCAATGGGGAAACTCTTTTTTCCTGTGTCTCCGCGGAATCATGATAGACCAGCGGCGCTTTTGATGTGACGGGAATGTGGCCTCTAGTTGCAAACAATTTGTAAGTTCGAATATAGCCTGTTTCTGTTGTTTCATCATCTATCGGGATTATCGTGGTTTCATGACGTGCCCTTCACCTTCCTAATTTCACTATGCAGTAGATGTTGTGTGTTTGCGTTAACTCTGAGGTAGGCCCGTGCTCTGCAAATTTGTAGTCTGTCTTCAATGGTCGGAAAATCAAGGAGGTAGCGCATCGCCCTGTATGCTGTATCTCTTGTACATCCAAGAATAATGCGCATAGCTTCGTTTTGTATCCCTTCCATCCTTTCTATTTGCTTACCGCTGAGAGTCAGGATTGCCATCGCATACTCAAAAAGAGACATGACCAGCCCTTCATATATGAGGCATAGTTGGCGCTGCTCACAGTTTGCTGCCGCCATCATCCGCATCGCAGCCAGACCCCGCTTGGCCTTTGTTATCACCTGGTCTATGTGCTAATTATAAGCAAGGCTTCGATCAAAACGTATCTCCATGTAATTCATTGCCTGCGTTCTTTCCACCCTCTCTGAACACAGATTTACAGTTGGTATTGGAGTGTTGACAATGTGATTATTCAACGAGAACCAAGTCACTGTTGCCTTTGTTGGGTTGACCATTGCCCCAGCTTCAGCGCACCAAGTACTTATGCGATTTAGTTCGGTTTGCCGTTCCACAGCAACCTGATCTCTATCCTTACCCTGACGATACACTAAAACATCGTCGGCATATGACAATGTTCTCCGCGGTCCAGTGATCTGCTCGCAAGTGATTCTCACTGTGTAGGCGTTGAACAGCACCGGCGATAATGGTGATCCCTGTGGTAGGCCAGGATATATTGTTGTTGGTTCCGAAGTCCAACTGCCACATCTAAAGACTACTGCAGCGAATCAACTAAGGAGGAACGGGCTTATCTTGAGCTCAAGAAGCTGAAGCATTAGAAAATCCAGTGGTACTCTGTTGTATGCGTCCTCAAGATCAATCACTGTAGAAAAGGTTTCAAAGCCTGAGTGGAAAGCTTCATAAACATCATGGGCAAATACTACTGCATTGGTCCAGGTTTCTCTTTTGGGACGGTACCCTCCCAGGGCAGGTGGGAAAACACCTTACTTCTCTAACTGGCTTGATATTTTTCTGGCAATTAACTTTTCCAGCAGCTTGCCTATTGTATTCTGCACGGTGATTACTCGATATCCCTGAAGTTTTGTGTGGTCTTTGCCAGGCTTCGGCATGAGAATCAGATAGCTGTGTGTACGGTGACAAGGGCCGCTAGTCTGAGATTGGAAGGGTACACTGTCATGCTATTCGCGTTGAGGTGGGCGCAAGAGGTCAAGTCTCCCACTCTGTGTATAATGTGTTAAAGCAGTTGATAACAAAGGCCAAGCGGGGTTTGGCAGCGATGCGGGTGATGGCGGCAGCAAACTGTGAGCAGCGCCATCTATGTCTTCTGTACGAGGGGCTGGTCATGTCTGTTTTGGAGTATGCAATAGCAATCTTGACTCTCAGCCATAAGCAGATAGAAAGGATGGAAAGGATACAGAATGAAGCTATGCGCATTATTCTTGGATGTACAAGAGATACAGCATGCAGGGCGATGCGCTACCTTCTTTGTTTTCCAACCATTGAAGAGAGAATACAAGGTTGCAGGGCACGCGCCTACCTCAGAATTAACGCAAACACACAACATCTACTGCATAGTGAAATTAGGAAGGTGAAGGGCAGCAGGTTAAAAAGAGGACGGTCGTGGATGGGTCAAGCCGAAGACATTCTTCAACAGGTGTGTTCACTTGAGGACTTAGAACCTGGCGAGGAGTGGGTGCAAGTGCCAACAGACTTCTGCACATCCTTTTCAGTTTGCATCCAACTAGATAGAAAATGCAGACAAGAAAATCCGGCTGCTGTTGAGGCTGAAGTACAAGCGTTGATTTTCGAGAATTCGCTAGACGGTGACGCGGTCATCTACACAGATGGGTCGGTCGCCCGACATATGAGAAGCTCATGGGCCTTTACAGCTCGGGCCGGAGGGAGAATTGTGAAGGAGGACTCTGGTGCTTTCACTGAAACCTCAAGTAGCCTGACCATGGAAGTCATGGCAGTAAGTAAAGCAATAGCATGGCTCGAGACACAGACATTCACTAGGGCTTGTTTCCTTAGCGACTCAATGAACATGATCAAGTGGATAGAGGAGGGGTAGATCCGAAGAGAATTGTTGCTGCCTGTGGAGCGGTCTCGACTGGCAAAGATTAGTTTCATCTTCGTGCCAGGGCATGCGGGAGTACAAGGAAATGAGTGGGCTGACAAGCTCGCAGGTGAGGCTACTGTGGAGGGCGGACGCGCCATGGACCAGGCCGACATTCTGAATGCTCTACGAGAAGTAAGACTTTTGCGAGAACCAAGTGATGACTGTGAATCTACAACAATGGCCAGACTGCGAGAGCAGCAAATTAAAAGAGGGGTGGCCAAACAAGAACACTACGCAGGAAGCCAAAGAAGATTTATAAACCAACACAGAACTGACGTCGTTAGCCGCTACACGTTGCGGGCTTTGCTGAGGAGGGGATCCGAGCACTTATGGACTGAATGGTTCGATGTGCAATGAGGATGATCTGTCGACTAACTAACTAACTAACTAACTAGCAGTTGGGCATAAATGGACAAGCGAGAACTCGGGCACACAAACAACTGGGCAAGGAAAACGTAATAGCCTCGTGTTGGCATGGAACGGCCCGAACATGGAATTGGACAAGTCTCGACAGTAGTATGGTTACAGTTTCTGTCTGTGTGTAAGGACAAATAACATGGGACTGATCTCTAAATAACAGCTGGAACTTGCACTGTCTCTTGTCGACTCAATATAAAGCCTTTTCCCTCCGAGCAGGGGTAGTGCATCTGAGTACGGGATTGTTCGGTGGGGCGAATTGCCGCACGGTAGCAGTCTCCGAATCATACAAATGTCGGTCGAAGACAAACCTCCATACCAGGGCGGTAGTGTTACGTCAGCCACACCCGGCAGCAATGATCATAAGAGGGATCAAGGAACCCAGAGGAAGGGCTGTCTTCACAGAGTGCGGCGCCGTGAATGGGTCACGAAGAAGGAACAACAAGGCAACGAAGACGAACGGAGGCGACCGAGGCAGGTGCGAAATGGTGTGAGGGAACCAAGCACCAAGGCTCTCCGCCCTGATGGAGGTGAGGCTTGAGACATGTTCGCGGGTATGCGGCAAGCACGGAACAACACAAGGTCAACGTAATCGACCGGACGTCTCGCACGGAAGGGGAAGACGTCAGGCGTCATAACTCGGACGCGCCCGCCCCTAGAGAAAGTTAAGAGGTAAAAGGGCCGAAACATTTGGGGAAGGGAGATCGCTTCTGACTAGCAGAAGGCCCCTGCCATGTTTGCTCCGCGGCGGAGTTTCTAATCACTGCTAATCAGATTCTGCCCTAAGTCATCACTGTGTGTTATGCTATACTACGAGGGTAAGTTAATAAGTATGCAGCCGGTTTGGGAGGACTGATAAAACGATGGGATAAGTGCATCAATGTTGGTGAAAATTATGTCGAGAAATAAAGGGACAATGTATGTATAAAAATATATTGGTTTCAAGTTGTTATCATATTTAGCTATTTTTCTACAGCCATTTGTGACTCACTCATTAACTTACCCTCGTATATGCAGACTATATCGTGATGTTGTTTGCTCATTTATAACATTGTGCCCCCCCCCCCCCCAAATAAGTCTTTAGCCCTCAGTTTTTACTTCTAGTATGGTCATAATGAACTTGATATGTCATTTGATGTGACCAAAATACGTCATTTTCAGGGATACTTCCTTGCAGACGGAAAAATTTACATATATTCAACTATGTTCCATCTTCTCTTAGTAATGAAACGGAAACATGAACAGATACTCAATAATGTTCCATTTCCTTCAAGTTATCGTGCAGACACATGGGCAGTTACTTAACAATACACAGTTTCCATCTAGTGAAGATTTAAATACAGAATCCAGTAACAAAATGTTACACAATGTATGGCGTAGCATATTTCGCTGTATGTCGTCAGGAGCATACTGCAGGGTTATATATCATAAGATCTGAATGCATGAATAATACTTTAAGCTGAAACAATTACAACATACAGTCACATGTATTGTTCAAATGTGACCATCTGTTATCCATAAGGTAATTTAACAAATGTAATACAAACTCTGCCTGTCTCCCTGGCCTACGCGTTAGCGACTTTCTCCGTAATCCCGTATACTCTTGTGAGTAACGTGACGTGCGCGAGAATCGGTAGCGGTTCTAGCCGCGTCGGTAACCTACGGGATATGTGAGCCGGTCGCTCAGAAAGCAATGGCAAACTACTGAGTATAATCTTGCCAAGAAATCAACAATCATCTGAAAGATGCTGATGTTGACAGCGATGTCCTGTAAAGGATATGCGAACAAACAAAAAACAAAAATACGAATTCTGTTTGCACAAAACCGGCTGGAGCCGCATAATTGCTAACGCCTACATATTTTTGAGCTTTTAGTAAAGAGACACCAACAAACTGAGGATGGGAGGCACAGGCATAAAATGCAGTCAGTTACTGCGTGAGCTGCCTCGTCTTACAGATGCGGAAACTGTGACAGAGATTGTCACTCTCGCATTGGACTATACAGTCACCAGCGGCGCTGTCAGGTGCCTCCCCAGCTTCACAACTCTATAGTACTTCAGGACTGAAAGAGGCCTACTACTGGTAAAGAGACAGAAACAAGGATAATTAACTAGCACTCTGCCATTGTGTAAACTAATTCCTTTTTTTCCTATTAGTGTTTGGAGAAAGTATGGTTACTTGATAAAGAATGTGATAGTGAGGCAAAATGAGCAGAAACGTGCAAGAGGAAGATAAAGGTACACGTTGGTTAGTAATACCAAGTTATAGACTGGGCAAGACTATGTTATTGCACCATGGGGATGAGGAAAATGGAGGTAAACCCGAATTACGAAGTGGCACTTGATAATGATGCTGATGATGATGATACTTATGACGGAATGTACGCCGCTGCAGTCTTACATGGTAATATATGTCTCATATTCAGCAATGATAGCCACCCGATTCTCCCCAATGTACAACATTGGTGGAGTGGCTTAGATATACGATGTCCGCCTCTAACACAAATAGACCTCATTCCATTCACTCTGTCAACGATAAGGGCTTTTAGCACATTCTAAAACAATCGTACACACGCCCTTTAATCCACAGGTTGTGGATCTGACGTCCAACCTTCTCACATAATGACCTGCGTGTGAGTTTCACACGTTAAAACTCCTTCGACAGTTGGACATCGAACAGTGTAGGTCGAATATGTCGCCGCGCTGTCAGAATTTTAAAATGAAAAAAAAAACATACACACAAAATATTATTTATATTATGTATGATTCTGGAATATAAACGTTTATGTTCTCGTTGGTGTAGTGGATTCGTGCACTTCGCTATAAATTCTCTTTATTTGATCAATGAAAGAAGCCAGGCATGCGTAGTTAGAGGGGAATTGTGAACGAAGAGATGTATTACATATAGCCTCAGAGAGAGAGAGAGAGAGAGAGAGAGAGAGAGAGAGAGAGAGAGAGAGAGAGAGAGAGAGAGAGAGAGAGAGAGAGAGAGAGAGAGAGTGAACAAATTGTAAAAGAATATTATGAATGAATACAGGAAGTCAATATCTTGTGGACTATGAAGAAAGGCTAACAAAGTAAACAGAAATTGTGCTGAGAAGTAAAGAGTTCTCTTGTGAAACTGAGTATATTACTCAAGGAAGGTCGAGTAGTCGGTAACATTATGGGACTATTACTCAAGGAAGGTCGAGTAGTCGGTACCATTATGGGACTAGCAGCCCGTATGTTATAGGCCAAAATAATGTTTAGAGAAACCCGAGTTACATTTAGTTAAAAGAAAGTCAACTGAAAAACTGTTCACTTTACTGAAATGTGTGATCAGATACAAGTGCAGCTACAAGATGGTGGACTATGTGAGAAATCTAGACATTGTGTGGTTTATTGGGGTCATGTGTGTCGTGCAGACGTTGGCGCTGGTGTGTCCCTACAGTGAGCCGGTGAGTCGGATAATTGTGTTACTCTTTATCATCTTTTTGCTTACTATTTGCAGAGCTCCACGCTCTTAACATACTGCCATGAGTCGAATTGGAGCTCATGGCATGTTGAAAGATGGTCACGCGGAAGGGCGTGACAATCGTGGGTTTTAAGCCACGAGAGGGACGCCGAGGTTGTCACCGGAGCAAGAGACACGATTTTGCGAAGGTGGCAAGGGCATTCAAGTTGTGGTTGTCATCGTGGACGCAACACGTCTCGAAGATAAGCAACGGCTAAGATTATGCCGTTCTCCGCGGCCAAACTACTGAACGTAAAACTTGCCTACCTATTACATCAACAGCAGCTGAAAAATGATGGTGTTGACTGCAACGCCCTATAAGGGACATGCAACATTGAATACAGAAAGATAAAAAAAAAGAAAATCAAGATTATGCCGCTTTTATTATATTAGAGTTGTGTCAAGTCTCTTAGATGTGATATTGGGTCGCACAATTGATAATTACACGAAATGTATTATGTTTAATATAACTGTGGAAACGTCGCTTGAGTTTTGTTATTTTATAGTTGCGTTCTATCCGTCATTGTGTGTAGTATAGAAACCACAGTTAACCAATCTATGGGAACAGTCACCGTGCTGAGGTATTGACAAATGCTGCCTAACAAAGTTGAAGTCGGCCAGTGGGCAGCCCTAAGAGAATAACTCAGATTACGAAAGTTGAACGACATTCAGTCATTTCATATATGCCGTTTGAATCAGTACGGCTATATGGACGCGGAGGTGTTTCTAAGGCACCAGGGCCGGGTTCTATACTGGCCAAGACCTACTAATACGTCCTAGTCGTGCGTCCTGGGCAACATGTCCCTTCGGAGTCCTAGCTAACGTAGTAGGATCGATGATTCCTCCGAAGACGGAGAGTATCTGCCTGCACGGCTAGGAACCACCAGTCTGCACACCAATAAGCCAGATATGGGACAACGGATACTCACGCAAACCTCAGGTCCTGTATGACATCACACTGATGTAGGACAACATGATGTCTTCATCCGACATACAGGACTTTGCGCTGCAGTTCATAGCCAGCGAACACAAGCAAGCAAGCAAGTACGGCTATAAAGAAGTCGGCACTTGTAGTAATTGATGGGAGATGGGTTTTCTGCTGACACTTAGATATCAGGCGATGACTTCCACAATACATAATAGTACAGCCAGCAGCCAGGAGAGCCTTCGATATCAGCAGCATTGCATCTCTCTGAGAACGAAGAAACCTCCAGATGCAGCTCACCTAAGATAACAAACTCCTGGCACATACCTTGTTGCTAAGGTAGACATTTTGAATAATCCCATTTTCTTCCCAATAAATGGTGAAAATTATGACAACAAATAATGACTGTGTGTCTAACTCTAGCATTTGTTAAAAGGCATACCAGTTATTTTTAATATTTCCCCCAATGTCATATCCCCGGCTCTGAGACGAAGTGCTTACGTACGCAATTCGTAATCCCGCGGGACGCATTCGAAACACGGCTGCGGGAGATTTGGCAGCAGACAGCCTTGTGTTGGTTGTCATACAATGGTATTAGTGCCGGTCCTTCAGAAAACAATGGTAAACTACTGACTATAAATTTGCCAAGAAATCACCAACAGCCAATAATGCTCGAGCTGACTGCGACGTCCTGTAAACGATATGCATCTACCTACGTTTGTTATTTCCATGCCTTTTGCTTTATGTTTCTTCTTAATTTTCCTCCACTTCTTGTTCTTCTTCTTTTCTTGTTCATCTTCATTATCGTCTTCTTTTGAGATTGTTGTTTCTCTGACCCCAACGGAATATTTATAGTGGAAAGCGTGATCTTTGTGATGTAATGTCAGTCAGTGTAAACAGATTCAAAATATTTTGAGGTCGTCTGATGTAATGAAATTGTAGACACGGTCAGAAGTCGATGACGGAGGTGGGGTGGGGTGGGGGTGTGGGGGGGGGGGGGGGGGTATACAAATTTGAAATGTATTACTTAGAAAGGAGCTAGTCTGAAGCTTCTTAATGTTAAAATGTTAATGTTTGAGAAGAACTACTTTGAATAAACGGCTTTTAGAAGAATTATTTTCGAGGGAATTACTCTCAAGAGACCTAATTTGATTGTTGCTATGCCGAAGGAAGATACTTAAGGGGATATTAAATTGAGAGGGATTACTTTGAGAATAATCGCTGTGCATGGAAATCATGTTAATTTTTTGATTTGTAGTTCAATTGCTAATACCAACAAATTTTGATGGCCCAGTCTCAGTATCTCTTAGTTAATTGTATCAGTTATAAGTATAATACCCAGTGGTTCTCTTCTAATTGTATGATTAAAGAAAGTCGGCTACTTCATTATCATTCCTTCAAATTATTCGTTTATGTAAAATGGACTATTTTAAAACTACCGAATTGTTTATTTTAATTCTCCGTAGTAAATTTAGCTTTTCTTCAATACGATCACATGTTTGCATCTTCAGGGGATATGTGACTAATAATTGTGTTTGTGCAGGCGACTGAAACAATGAGAAGTCCAAGGATGTGCCTGTTAAGTCGAGTCTGTTCTTGTCCGTAATATAATTTGTGAATCCTGTCTGTGATGTGTCCCAAGAAATGAATATTTGATGTAGGTATTCGGGTTGTATCACAGGACATGTATGTATGTTTACATGCTGTGTGACATATCTATATTTATAAAACAAAGTGTATGTATGTAAATATGTGTGTATGTATATATGTATGTATGTAATATGTATGTCCTTTATTTGTTCGCGAACGGCCATCCGATTGAGATGAAATTTTCTACACGCCTTCCTTTCATTCCAGAGCTGTCAACTGTCATAGTTTTTTTTTCTTCTTCCTCCTCCTCCCTCCTCCCCCTCCCAAAATACGTACGTAAATATATGATGATGATGATGAAAGAATCCCCGAACCAAAACGCTAGGGAAAGGGAAGAAAATGACGTGACTACACAGAATCGTCACACGGCAATCATCATCATCAAGTGCCGTGCCGGCTGGCGTAGGCGTTCATGGCTCTCCGTAGATCTCAGTCTTTGTGGTTTTTTGGATCAACTCTGCTGCTGATATTCCTCCATGCCACGGCAATATCAATAACAATTCATCTTTTTATGTGTAAGGAAGTTATCTACAGTCGTGTAGAAGGGAAGAACTAGACGAGTATGAATTCGGAATGGCGAACTCTCTCCTCCTCTCTTCTCCTCCCTCTACCTCCTCCCTCCACCCTTCTCCTCTTCCTCCTCCCTCTCATCCCTCTCCTCCTCCCTCCTCCTTCTCCCTCTTCCTTCTCCTCTTCCTCTCCCCTCCTCCATCCTCCTCCTCCTACTCCCTCCAGCCTCCTCCCCCTCCTCCCTCATCTTCCTCCTCCTCCTCTCCCTCCTCATCCTCCTGCCTCCTCCTCCTCCTCCAGCCTCCTTCTCCCTCATCATCCTCCATCCTCCTTCTCCCTTCTTCTCCCTCTTCCCTCTTCCTCCTCCTACCTCCTCCCTCCTCCTCCTCCCTCCACCCTCCTCCTCCCTTCTCCTCGTCTTCCTCCTCCCTTTCCTTCCTCCTCCTCTCCCTCTACCTCCTCCTCCCCCTACCTCTTTCCTCCTTCCTCCTCCTCCCCTTCCACCTCTCTTTCCTTCCTCCCTCCTCATGCTCCCTCCTTCCTCTCCCTCCTTCCATCCTCCTCCTTCCTTCGTCTCCCTCCTCCTCCTCCCTCCTCCCCCTCCTCCTTCCTCCTCCTCCCTCCCTCCTCCTCACTCCTCCTCCTCCCTCCTCCTCCTCCCTCTACCTCCTCCCTCATCCTCCTTCACATCCTCCTCCTCCCACTTCCTCCTCCTCCCTCCTCCTCATCCCTCCTCCTCACTCCTCCTCATCCCTCCTCCTCCCTCCTCCTCATCCCTCCTCCTCCTCCCTCTACCTCCTCCTCCCTTCACATTCCTCCTCCTCCCTCTTCCTCCTCCTCCCTCCTCCTCCTCATCCCTCCTTCTCCCTCCTCCTCCTTCTTCCTCCCTCCTCCTCCCTCCTCCCCCTCCTCCTTCCTCCTCCTCCCTCCTCCTCCTCCCTACCTCCTCCCTCTCCTCCCTTCACATTCTCCTCCTCCCTCTTCCTCCTCCTCCTCCTCCTCCCTCCTCCTCCCTCTCCCCTCCCTCCTCCTCATCACTCCTCCTCCTCCTCCTCCCTCCTCCCCCTCCTCCTTCCTCCTCCTCCCTCTCCGCCTCCTCCCTCCTCTCCTCCCTCCTCCCCCCTCCCTCTACTCCTCCTCCCTCTACCTCCCCCCCTCTCGCTTCACATTCCTCCTCCCTCCTCTTCCTCCTCCCTCCTCCTCCCCCTCCCCTCCCCCCTCCTCCTCCTCCCTCTACCTCCTCCTCCTCCTCCTTCACATTCCTCCTCCCCCCCTCCTCTCTTCCCTCCTCCTCCTCCCTTCTTCTCCTCCTTCTCCCTCCTCTTCTCCCTCTTTCCCTTTTTCCTCCTTCTCCCTCCTCCTTCTCCTCTTCCTCCCTCTTTCTTCTCCCTCCGCCTCCTCCTCCTCCTACTCACTCCTCTCCTCCCTCCTCCTCCCTCTCTCTCCTCCTCCCTATCCTCCTCCTGCTCCCTTCTCCTCCTGCGTTCTCCTCCTCCCTCCTTCTCCTCCTCCCCCTCTTTCCCTCCCTCCTCCTCGCCTCTCCTCCACCCTACTCCTCCACTTCTCCTCCTCCTCCTCCCTCTACCTTCTCCCCCTCCTCCTTCACATTCCTCCTCCTCCTCTTCCTCCTCCCCCCTCCCCTCTCTCCGCCTCCCTCCTCCTCCTCCTCCCTCTACCTCCTCCCTCCTCCTCCCTTTACATTCCTCCTCCTCCCTCCTCCTCCCCTTCTCCTCTTTCCTCCTCCTCCTCCCCCTCCGTTTTCCCCCCTCCCCTTCCCTTCCCCCCCCCCCCCCTCCCCCTTCCCCCCTCCCCCCTCCTCCTCCTCCTAAAAAATG
>JACEFZ010001752.1:0-70000 GCA_014155875.1 Cepaea nemoralis
GGTTAAATTGGGGCTGTTAGTGATGTGGTATATGTTTAGTATACATGTGCATTAGGTTGTTATAGATATGGTATATATTGCGGGTTGGAGATGTGTTCGCCAAGAGGGTTGAGTCGCTAGAACATCGTGTCCTCGGGTAGATGGGGCCTGTTAGCTATTACAACAGCCCATCTTGGAGATGGAAAACTCTGATTATAAACCCCCAAGTTTATGATGGATGTACGTGCTGAGAACTGAATTGCCACGGGTGAAATTGTTGTGAACGTGGAACGTCTGGTATGCTGACGGGCGGCGCCAGGCGTATGGACTTCTGCAGGACATCCCCTGCCCCTTACCTGGCAGGCAGGCTCTACTAGGCTGACCGGTTAGTTTCTGCCTTCAAATCAAACCAACTATGGGGAATAAAAAGAATTATCGCCGAAGCAACTGAGTGCGTAGTTTGTGCTCGATGCCTTTTACAACAGCCAGCGGGGAGACAATGAAACCGGAGAGAAGATGTAGGGTAGAGGGCGAAGGAAAAAGAAGAAGAGGCTGAAGCCAAAAGGGGTAGAAGGAAAACGGATCTTTGACACACAAAAATGTACGGGTTGGGTATTGGAACTGCCGTAGTGCAAAGCAGCAAGGACTAATGTTGAAAAAAAAAATGATCTGTGATTTTGATGTGATGTTACGAGAACTGAAGACAAACTCTGTTCAGTCTCCTGGCTATACATGTTACATATTTCCAACCGGACAGGGAAGACATGGGCAGGCTCTGGTGGTCAAGGATGGCTTACAGCATTCAATACTGGATATGAGTGGGTGGGGTCAGGAAAGTAAAGAAGTGCAAGGGATGCAGATTAAAAGCATAAGATACGACTGGAACTTAATAATTTTATAAGTAAGTGGGGATTCTTGCGTAAGCACTGAGAGTTGGGACTGGTCGAAAGATTTTGTGGATGCCCCTAGTACCAGGTATCTGATATATAGTGACTTCAATGAGCGCATCAAAGAATGGGACAGATCGGGCGAGAACAGACAGGGCACTCCTCTCGCTAAAGCTTTGCTTGAGTCAGATGTGGTCTGTCCTGGGATTGTCCTGTAAAGTTAGTTGCTTATCCCTTACACGACGTCGCAGTAAACACCAGCATTTATTGCTGTTGTGATCTCTTGGCAAGTTTACGTTTTGTAGTTTACCATTGCTTTCTGAACGACCGGCATCCATACCATTTCATAACAAACTAACGTAAGGCGGTACACAAACCTGCAACATTATAGGTAAACAGGGTACAGTCAAAGGCTAGGGAAAGCAAATAAGAACAAATGCTTGTCGAAGTCGGATGTACTGTGCCACAGTCACGGTGAAACTAGTGCAGCGCAATTCCCATTATGATTTTCTTCCATTTCCATTCCAGTTATATACCGTTTGGTATAATAGTCAATATACACTTAAAGTAAATGACGTTATTCTGGGACAAGTGTAGAAATTCAGATATCTAGGGACATCAGATGGAAGATACATCGCAGAGATAAAGGAACAGAATAGGACAGCAAAAACTGCATTCTATGAAATGAAGAACATTTTATGCAATATGTCCTTGTTCTGGAAGCTAGCAAAGGAGTTCCTGCATGTTACATAGTTTCCATTTTAACATACGGCTGCAAATCCTAGACAGTAAACAGACAAAAAATGCACAGAAGCCTTGGAGATATGGTTTTATAGAAGAATGCTGAAAATTCACTGGACAGCCAACATGAGCAATCTGGACATTTTGAGGGAGACTAAGTAGAGAAAATAAATTATCACAAACATCAGAAAGTAACATTAAAAATATTTGGCCACATTATAAGAAGACAAAAACTGGAAGATGTTGTGACAACCGGAACGATTTGTGGAAAGAGAGATAGAGAAAGACAGTGTGAGAAAACTCTTGACAGTCTTGTGCCACGGCACGGAAGGAACATGAATTGACCCATGCCGTCGTAGATCACAATTTGTGGAGACGTATAATCGCACACGCCAGCCGGCAAGGCACTAGATGACGATGATATTCAATACCCTTCACAGAAAGGTGGTGTCATTGAGTCACATTTGTATCCTGTTTATGTTCCTAGTGAACTTAATTATAATACAGCATTGTGTATTGCTAACTCTTGTTCTCCAAACGAGTAATGTCAACATGATGTGTTCAATCTTTTTATGTGAAATTAGTACAGTGCCGAGCCCTCCAAAAATGCACAACTCGTTCTGCAGCTCGGTAACAAATTAACTTCACAGTGACGACATTCGTGTCGATTTATGAAAATATTTACAATATCAAAGTTAAAGTTAGTTGCATATCCTTTACAAGATGTATCAGTCAACTCCAACATTTTTTTTTAGCTGTTTGTGATTCCTGGACAAGTTTAAGTTCAGTAGTATGCTATTGCTTTCTGAACGAGCGGCACTCATACCATTGTAAGGAAATAAACGCAAAGTGTTCTGCTTCCACAGCACCCGCAGCTAAACATTTAGCGAATGAAAGAAGCTTAAATATTTATTGAACGAAAGAAGAAATGAAGCTTGAACATTTAGTTGACGAAAGAAGCTTAAACATTTATTGAACGAAAGAAGAAATGAAGCTTAAATATTTAGTGAATGAAAGAAGCTTAAACATTGATTGAACGAAAGAAGAAATGAAGCTTGAACATTTAGTTGACGAAAGAAGCTTAAACATTTATTGAATGAAAGAAGAAATGAAGCTTAAACATATAGTTTACGAAAGAAGCTTAAACATTTATTGGACGAAAGAAGAAATGAAGCTTAAATATTTAATGAATGAAAGAAGCTTAAATATTTAGCGAACGAAAAAAGCTTATAAACATTTAGTGAACGAAAGAAGAAAGGAAGCTTAAACATTAGTGAAGGAGAAAAAAAAGGAAGAAAGCTTAAACATTTAGTGAACGAAAGAAGAAAGGAAACTTAAACATTTATGAAAGAAGCTGAAACATTTAGTGAATGAAAGAAGCTTAAACATTTAGTGAATGAGATAAGCTTAAACATTTAGAAGACGAAAGAAGCTTAAATATTTAGTGAACGAAAGAAACTTAAACATTTAGTGAACGAACTAGGAAGCTCAATTATTTAGAGAACCACAGAAGCTTAAACAGTTGTTGAACGAAAGAAGAAGCTTAAATATTTAGTGAACAAAAGAGGAAGCTCAAATATTTAGCGAACCAAAAAAGCTTAAACATTTAGTGAATAAGAGAAGAAGCTTACACACTTAGTGAGCGAAAGAAGAAGCTTAAACATTTAGCGAACGAAAGAAGCTTACACATTTAGTGAACGAAATATGAAACTTAAAAATTTGGTGAGCGAAGAAGCTTAAACATTTAGTGAACGAAAGAAGCTTAAACATTTACGAACGATAGAAAAAGCTTAAACATTATGCGAAGGAAAGAAGCATAAATATGTAGTGAACAAAAGAAGCTTAAACATTTAGTGAACGAAAAACGCTTAAACATTTAGTGAACGAAAGAAGCTTAAACATTTAGTGAACGAAATAAGCTTAAACATTTAGTGAACTAAAGAAGCTTAAACAATTAATGAACAAAGGAAGCTTAAACATTTAGTGAACGAAAGAAGGTTAAACATTTAGCGAAGGAAAGAAGAGGAAGCTGAAACATTTAGCGAACTATAGAAGAAGCTTAAACATTTAGCGAACGCAACAAGAAGCTTAAACATTTAGCAAAGGATAGAAGAAGCTTAAACATTTAGCGAACGCAAGAAGAACCTTAGACACTTAGCGAATGAAAGAAGAAGGAGAAGCTGAAACATTTGGAGGGTAAAAAGGGATAAACTGTTACTGTGTCTGTTAGTACACACACACACACACACATACACACACACCACACACACACACACACACACACACACACACACATACACACAGAGTAACGCCCACACACACACACACACACACCCCAACCCATACCTACACCCACACATAACGCTACTGCGTTATGTTGAATAATCATATTGTCAACAATCCAACACCAACTGTAATGCTGTGTTCAGAGACGGTGGAAAGAACGCAGGCAATGAATTACCTGGGGATACGGTTTGATCGAAGCCTTGCTTATAATGTGCACATAGACCAGGTGATAACAAAGGCCAAGCGGGGCTTGGCAGCGATGCGGGTGATGGCGGCAGCAAACTGTGAGCAGCGCCATCTATGTCTTCTGTACGAGGGGCTGGTCATGTCTGTTTTGGAGTATGCAATGGCAATCCTGACTCTCAGCCATAAGCAGATAGAAAGGATGGAAAGGATACAGAATGAAGCTATGCGCATTATTCTTGGATGTACAAGAGATACAGCATGCAGGGCGATGCGCTACCTTCTTAATTTTCCAACCATTGAAGAGAGAATGCAAGTTTGCAGGGCACGCGCCTACCTCAGAATTAACGCAAACACACAGCATCCACTGCATAGTGAAATTAGGAAGGTGAAGGGCAGCAGGTTAAAAAGAGGACGGTCGTGGATGGGTCAAGCCGAAGACATTCTTCAACAGGTGTGTTCACTTGAGGACTTAGAACCTGGCGAGGAGTGGGTGCAAGTGCCAACAGACTTCTGCACATCCTTTTCAGTTTGCATTCAACTAGATAGAAAATGCAGACAAGAAAATCCGGCTGCTGTGGAGGCTGAAGTACAAGCGTTGATTTTCGAGAATTCGCTAGACAGTGACGCATTCATCTACACAGATGGGTCGGTCGTCCGACATGTGAGAAGCTCATGGGCCTTTACAGCTCGGGCCGGAGGGAGAATTGTGAAGGAGGACTCTGGTGCTTTCACTGAAACCACAAGTAGCCTGACCATGGACGTCATGGCAGTAAGTAAAGCAATAACATGGCTCGAGACACAGACATTCACTAGGGCTTGTTTCCTTAGCGACTCAATGAACATGATCAAGAGGATAGAGGAGGGGTCGATCCGAAGAGAATGGTTGCTGCCTCTGGAGCGGTCTCGGCTGGCAAAGATTAGTTTCATCTTCGTGCCAGGTCATGCGGGAATACAAGGAAATGAGCGGGCTGACAAGCTCGCAGGTGAGGCTACTGTGGAGGGCGGACGCGCCATGGACCAGGCTGACATTCTGAATGCTCTACGAGAAGTGAGACTTGCAAGAACCAAGTGATGACTGTGAATCTACAACAATGGCCAGACTGCGAGAGCAGCAAATTAAAAGAGGGGTGGCCAAACAAGAACACTACGCAGGAAGCCAAAGAAGATTGATAAAGCAACACAGAACTGGCGTCGTTAGCCGCTACACGCTGCGGGATTTGCTGAGGAGGGGATCCGAGCACTTATGGACTGAATGGTCCGATGTACAACGAGGATGATCTGTCGACTAACTAACTAACTAACGCTACTGCATACATTAAGTACAGGATAGGCTGGGTAATTCTCTAAAATGGAAACAATTATAGTGTACTAAGCTGTAGAACAGGTTGTCACTGATGTATGTGATAGCATGAAAGGAGATCTTTGTCTGAACCTGCAGTCGGCTAATCCAGGCTGACAAATTTAATGTGGTTATTTTTGGTGTGTTGGTGCGGCTGCTGCCTTCAATCGTTGTTTACCTGCAAGTCAGCGTTGTCTGTTTGTCTTCGAGTCTTTCTGTCTTTCTGCCTTCCTACCTTTCTGTCTGTCTGGATGAATGTCCGCCTGCCTATCCGCCTGCCTGACTTCCTGCTTGTCTATCTGCCTTCCAGCCTTTTTGTCTGTATGGATGTATGTATGTCTGTTTGCCTTCAAGCCTTTTTGTCTGTGTGGATGTATGTATGTCTGTCTGCCTTCCAGCCTTTTTGTCTGTGTGGATATAAGTATATCTGTCTGACTTCATGCCTGTCTGTCTGTCTGGATGTATGTCTGTCGACCGGCCTCTTTCCTGTCTGACTTCCTACTTGTGTATATGTCTATCTTCTTGACTGTCCATCTGTGTGACAGTATGTATGTATGTCTGCCTGCTCGACCCCTGTATAACTTCCTACTTGTCTATTTGTCTATCTTCTTGACTGTCTGTCTGTGTGACTGTATGTATGCATGTCTGCCTTCTTGTCTGTCTGTCTGAATGAGTGACTGTATGTATGCCTGTCTTCTTTCCTGTCTGACTTCCTATTTGTCTGTATGTCATAACACGCTATAATATTCTTGACTCTTCATTCACTGTAAATCTCTCAGGCACAAGTCTAGCACCCTGTGCGATTTCCTTCCACCCACGAATCCCTAATATTACGTCAAGTGTTCTCTCACTGTTCACATATGCTCATATCTGCACCACGTAGCAGGTACTCCGCAGAACGTCGCTCTCACCTCGACCCGTCCAACAGACTCTCCATCTCTGGCTGGTTCCTCTGTCTCATGCATGTTCACGCCAACACTTTCTTCACTTCTCCCTGTCCATCTTCGTGCTGGGCGATTCCTACCACGTCTTCCAGGAATCAAGCCTGCCATCACCGTTCTGTCCAAACTCAGGACTCCGAGTAAAGGCCAGACGAAAACATAACCAGACTGCTACTGGTACCATTAGCATTGCGACTCTTCGCTGGCTGTTGTAGCTGAGGACGGAGCACATATGGAAATGTCCTGGGTGCTGTGATGTCGGTTCTTGAATCAGCTCATCTCATCTCAACTCAACTCAACTCTAAACAACTGCGACTTTCAATATGGTTAATGTGCTTCAGTTTCCGAGACAGGGTCATACTTACGATTCGGTTGTCATCCATGTTGAGATTTTGTCGGGTGTCTAAGGTATTCCGAGAATTGTTCACCAACACGAAAGCTGTAAAACGTCGATTGTCTTCTCTAGAGATTTCCAAAATAGCAATGACTCGCAGCCGTATGTGGCCATAGGATAGATGTCTGTTTCAGAACGTGTTTCTTCAATGGGTTTGCGAGTATTGTAGAGCTAGGGTGGTGACGAAGGGCTTACGAACGTAATTAGTAATTCCGCACGTTGCGTTCGAAACCCAGCTGCAGGCGATATGGTAGAAGGGATTGGCAAACTACTGAACGTAAACTTGCCAAGAAATCACAAACAGCCAAAACAATGCTGGAGTTGACAGCTACGTCCTATGTTGTTTGTCCATCAAGAATGATGATGACCATTCATTTCATCCAGTGGTGTTGAAAGTATGGAGCAGTGAGTTCTAATATGGCTGATAAGACCTATTTTGGCTTGAAATGTTCTTTGACAATTTGGGCAAAGAATGTTTGACGTTCCTGGAGGAGGATCTCCTGCATTGGTTTTTCTATCCTGCCTTTTCTTCACAGCTCTTGCAGTCCTGGTTGCTTCACAGTGACTGCACCATTGCGTAATGATGTACGCCACGAATTTCGATCTTTAGCAGCAGTTGTGATGAATTCCAAAAGCTTTCAGTGAGATTTTCAGAGTGTCTTTAAAGCGTTTCCTCTGGCCACCTTGGGAGCGTTTGCCACAACGCAACTCGCCGTAAAAAAATTCGTTTTCGGAGCCTGTGATCTGGCATGCGAGTCAAGTGACCAGCCCAGCGAATCTGATTCTTCATTAGTATAGTGTGGATACTGGGCATGGACGCTCTTTCTGGGACTTCAGTGTCTGGGATCTTGTCTTGCCATTTAATCTTCAATAGCTTCCTAAGGCAGACTGTGTGGAAGTGGTTTAATTTCCTAGCGTGTCGCTGATAAACAGTCCAGGTTTCACAAGCATATAGCAGTGTGGATAATACAACTGCTTTGTAGGCTTTCAGCTTTGTTTGCAGGCGTATTCCAGTTCTGTCCCACACATTCTTGTACAATCTGCCAAAGGCCGCGCTGGCCTTGGAGATTCTTGCATTCACTTCGTCATCAATTGTGGCATCTTGTGACACAGTGCTGCTAAGATATGTGGAATTGTCGGGGGCCTGAAATGAGGCGGAAATGTGACATCCGCCTCATAGTAAATACTTCTTTGTCTATATTGACGTCACAGGCCGCCTCATAGAAATTCCGCCTCATAAGTCAAAGGTAAATCAAGGGAAGTAATTTATAAATAACAAATGGACTGGTTTATTGCAATGTTACCTCCCCTTTTTATAGAATTATTTTTTTAAAAAGTTTCTTATGATTGTAGTGGGTATGGCTTTGCGACTAAACAGTGCTTCCCAACCTTTTTTTGTGCTATGCCCCACCTAGGCCTTTCTAAGATATGTATACCCCTACTCCCCTAACATATGCATTATTTTTAATATTCAAAAATTTAAATGTTCACTAAAGAGACTTAAATGATAGGTTTAGGAAGAAATCACTAGGGAATTATTGAGCAAACACAGTAAGTAAATTTTCAAACCATATAACGAAGAACTTAAATTCAAGTACAAAATAATTTTAATGAATGATTTTTCTATATTATTTTGATTATTAGTAATTATTTATTATTTAAATTTTGTGAGATCCTTGCGCTTGATGTTTGCTGCAAAGAGATGTTATGCCAGGTTCCAATTTAGTTAACTTCAGTCTCAAGTCTCCCCGTTTTGTTATATCCAGCCGATCCCCCCTCCCCTTTCTTTGCAGCAAATCATTTATGGCACTACATCCTCATTCAGCTAAATACGAAATCTTTAACAATAGTTCTCTTGCATATTTGGTTGCATTTGGATATTTGATTTCGGTTTCCTCACAAAGCAATACCATCGCTCCTTTAATATTAAATAAAGTTTTAATTGACTCATTATTTTGCATTTCTGCGAGTTCTTCTTGGTACTGCATATTTGAAATATCAGACAAATCCACTAATATTGGCTGCATCATCCAAGTTGAGAAAACAATTTGTTCAAATCAGCAAATCTTTCTTTAAATCAGCCGATAAAATTTGCAGATGATCGACAATAAAATATATAGCAGTATCAGTCACTTCACATTTTTAGAGCCAATGAAACTTTTCAAAATTTTTGTTGTAAATATATGTCTGACATAATTCAATAAAGGTAATGAAACCAAATATCTTCGCTTTTGCATCGAGAAGAGTTTTATTTGTTCCTTGAAGTTGTTTATTTAATATATTTAGTTTTTCAAAGATATCGGCTAAGTAACTCACAAATGCCTACCCATCGACCGTTAACAGATTCTTTATTAACAGATTTGTCGCTTAAAAAATCACTAAGAGTATCAAATAGTTCATAAATCTTTTCAAGCAGTTCTCTTTCAAGAGCGATATTGCTTCAGTGTGAAGTATAAGTCTCACATGGTCTTCATTTTGTTCTTAACAAAATATCTTGTAGAGAAGTTCACATTCGGCACTAGCTTTAATAGCATTGATACACTTTATAACTAAATTTAGTACTTCATTTAGAACAGGCGAAATGTTTTTAGCTACCAGGTTTTCCCTGTGAATAACACAATGCACTGGAAGCATTTCTGGATTCTCATCTTTTATCAATTTTAAGCAACCATTTCTTCCCCATCATATTAGGAGCACCATCTGCAGCACAAGCTGTTATATTTTTCATTGGTATATTATTGACATCTAAGTAATTGTTTTTAGCTTACTATATATATATATATATATATATATATATATATATATATATATATATATATATATATATATATATATATATATATATATATATATATATATATATATATATACATATGGAGGTAGTGGTTCTTTCTAATGATTTACAGAACAACGTTTCTTCAGCAAAATCACCTGTATCAATATATCTTACGTAAGTTATAAGTACGGCCTCACAGTCCCTCAGAGTTGATTTATCTATTTGCACCGAGAATTTCTTGTTTTCAGCTTTTCAACAAGTTGTATTTCAATATCCTCACTCATTTCGTCTATTCTTCTGCTAACAGTATTGTTACTTAGTGGCATTGCTTTAACGTCATTGTCATCATTGTCTAGAACCGTTTTAAGAAATGCTGATATTGATCATCATCATCATCATCATCATCATCATCATCATCATCATCATCATCATCATCATCATCATCATCATCATCATCATCATCATCATCATCATCATCATCATCATCATCATCATCATCATCATCATCATCATCATCATCATCATCATCATCATCATCATCATCATCATCATCATTATCATCATCATCATCATCATCATCATCATCATCATCATCATCATCATCATCATCATCATCATCATCATCTTCCACTTCTGCCGTCAAGCGTCGTGGGGAGGAATAATTTGCGTTTCAGCGCCCGGTGGAGGCACTGGATAGTGTCATTCCGTGTGGTTGTACAATGTCTCTGATGTCGTCAATCCATTTTCTTCTTGGACGTCCTCGTGGTCTCGTCGCAGATGATCTTTGATGTAAGGCCAGTGATGGTAGTTTCTGATGATGCATTCTAACGACATGGCCAAACCACTCGATCTTCTGTCTTTCAATAAATGTGGCACAAGGTGTTGATCCCACAGGTGCTGATATTGATGGTTTTGATTAAATTCTCCCTTATAGTATGACATGTCCCAGATTTAGCGATAAGTAATGAAATTTTATAACTAGCCTCAAGAGTACGATTGATAGTTGCATTATGAGCACTAAATAGAGACTTTAATGTTACTCTTATTTCAAAATTTTTCTTTAAAGTTTGAAAGTAATTTAAATCTGAATATGAGCATTATGTTTCGCCTTGAAATGTGCATGAAGACCATCTCGTTTCATTGATTCGTTGGTCAAGCTTTGTTAGCATAAAAGACAAAAAGGTCGCCGTTCATCGTGTACAGTGGGTATGCAATATCCCTCCAAATACTGACGAATTATTTTCTTGCTTGCACCACTCATTTCACTAGGGGCTGAAATAAATAAATATGAGATCAATTAAAAACTAAAACAAAATAATATGAACTGGAGTAAACGTAGACTAAAATTTCGTATTTAAATATGTATGGCACATCTACCCCACCGCAAAAAAAAAAAAAAAAACCAAACAGAAAAAAAAAACATACTTTTTCATTTGACAATTTTTTTCTGGAAAATGATGCTTCTATAAATGAAATTAATAAAAAATACCAATTAAATTTACATACCATTTATATATCACTTATATTTATACAATGTATATATTGTTTAAAAACAACGAGACTTTTATACCAATTTAACGGACGCTAATTTCAAATTACCAGCGAAGGTGTATGTTGAGCGTTACTGCGAAACACTGCAGAAACTGAGATCCCGGCACCAAGCATTTCGCGCCATTAAGAACAAATAGCACGATAATGTTTATAGCCGGCCCATTATAACCAGTAGTTTAACTCTAACGTCTAACAATAAAATCACGGCTAATAACGTGGCGGACAGAAGGTGCTTTATACTGGACGTTTACCCAGCTCGAGTAGCGACTGAGAGTCGCCATACGCTTAACTTAAACTCTGGACGAGTCCATTTTCGAATTGGCCACCTTACCAGTCGAATTGTCCCGACCCCCCCCCCCCCCCCCCCCGTGGGGCGGTAACCCCATGTTGGGAAACACTGGTTTAAAACAATCAAGCGAACGAAAGAAGAAGAAGAAGAAGAAAACAATAACATCATACACATCGTTAGGTGTATGGATTTGGGTTACTAGTTACAGATCGTCAAATGAAAACCGTAAAAAAGTAAAGATGGCCGGTAGTATTGGTTATAGTGGTTATGGCTTAGTGTCATCCATTATTAAGTGTTGGGTGAATGGAGAAGTAGCTAGATACGTGCTTCGGGTCGTTTTTAAGGGGTGGGCGAGTGGAAGGGTGGCTAGATACATACGTCTAATGTATGGCACTTTACACCTTCCTTAGGTATTTGTAATGCCCATGTTAAACATTGCCTCGGTGAGTCATTTGTTTTTGATTATTTTTTATGTGTTTTAATGCTTATTGTTCTTTTGTTGTCAAAAATTTGCTTCATATGTGATGTTGAATGAAATAATCTATGAGAGAAAATAGAGAAGAAGGGCAGAATGTCAGACGGGTCTGCGTGCCCAATTCTTAACCCTTTGAAAATAAAGATTTTCGTTCGTTCTTTCGTTCTTCCGTTCGTCCGTTCCTTGTAAAGGGCCGGGGTGGTCGAACGTAGGCGTGGTTAAATAAATGTTTCCAATCGGTATTAAGGGGTGGTTGCTTGAAGAAAAGGTTAGATAAGTGCTTCCGATGGTCGACCTGGCAGAGGAAATGACACAGTGGTCGGCGAGGCGGAGGGTATGACACAGTGGTCGGCGTGTAAGTGGGTAGGACAAGTAATTTATGTATGGTTCTCTCGCTCTCCCTCGATCTTTCTCCTGTAAACGATATGCAACTAACTTTTAGTGTTGTGGCATAGACTCGTAATATAGTATTAGCTTCTGCGTTGCTAGGGCAGTCCATGTCTTTTTATCAATTCAGATTGTTGTTTGAATCTTCATTCATTCATTCATTCATTCATTCTTCATTCATCATTCATTCATTCATTCATTCATTCATTCAGTGTCATGTCGTTTGCAGAACCATGTTCCGATAACAACCTTCTTGAAAACTTCTTGGTCATAAGCAAAATGTCCCGCGTCCGATACACCCATCTGGAGATCCTTTGTCCACATCCTGCACCAATCTTCTCTTTGGCCTTTCTCTTCTTCTCTTCCCGGGAAATTTACCCATCCATTATTGTTCTCTCCAAATTTTCATGACGTTTCAAGTGACCAAAACAATTCAATTTTCTTTGTTTTATCGTCTTTAGTAACTAACCTTCTTCAATATTCAGGTCTTGTCATATTGATGCATTTGTTCTTTTCTGTATCTAAGATAATCGTAGAACCCGTCTAAAACATTTATATTTAAAGACATGTATGCACTGTTCAGCTTGTTTAGTTAGTGTCCAGGTCTTACAGGCGTATTTTGCAATGGGAAAGTTCATGCTCTTAAAATCTAATGTTTGTAGCTCTATCTGTCCCACTCCACAATTTATTCAGTTGTTTTAGTCTTTGAAGAGCAATATATATTCGTCTTTTAATTTCTTTCATTGTGTCACCATTGTTGGTTATTAATTACCCAAGATATTTGAAAATTTTCACCACCTCCAATTTGTCCTCATTAACACATACATCTTTCTCCATATTTGTTGTATCTCTATGCATAATCTTTGTTTTTGCTATGTTAAGATATAAGTTGTGGTTTTCATTATTCTTTTGGGTTGAGGTTATAAGTCTTTCTATACCATTCTGTGATGTGGGTAGTAATACTGCATACCGAATCTCTGGTATTTCATCATCATCAATTTTAGGGCATCGAATTGCTCCTTGCCAGGTAACCATAACAACCATTGGTGAATATAGATCCAAGATATTGAGATTGTGACACATTTATTTTGTAACACATTCAGTTTGTGACACATTCAGGTTGTGACACAGTCAGATTGTGACACATTTATTTGTGAAACAGTCAGTTTGCAACACATTCGATTTGTGACACATTCAGTTTGTGATACATTCAGTGTGAGACACATTCAGTTTGTGAAACATTCAGTTTGCGACACATTCAGTTTGTGACACATTCGGTTTGAAACACATTTAATTTGTGACACATTTAGTTTGTGACACATTTAGTTTGTGACACATTCAGTTTGTGGCACATTCGGGTTGTGAACAAGTCAGTTTGTGACACATTCAGTTTGTGAAACATTCAGTTTGTGAACCAGTCAATTTGTGACACATTCAGATTGTGACACAGTCAGTTTGTGACACATTCAGTTTGCGACACATTCAGTTTGTGACGCATTCAGTTTGTGACGCAATTAGTTTGTGACACATTCAGTTTGTGACACATTCAGTGTGTGACAAATTCAGTGTGTGACACATTCAGTGTGTGACACATTCAGTTTGTGACACATTCAGTTTGGAACACATTTAGTTTGTGACACATTCAGATTGTAACACTGGCAGTTTGTGACACATTCAGTTTGTAACACATTCAGATTGTAACACTGGCAGTTTGTGACACATTCAGTTTGCGACACATTCAGTTTGTGACGCATTCAGTTTGTGACGCATTCAGTTTGTGACACATTCAGTTTGTGACACATTCAGTGTGTGACACATTCAGTGTGTGACACATTCAGTTTGTGACACATTCGGTTTGAAACACATTTAATTTGTGACACATTCAGTTTGTGACACATTTATTTTGTGACACATTCAGTTTGTGGCACATTCGGGTTGTGACACAGTCAGTTTGTGACACATTCAGGTTGTGTTTGGGATCATTTGGTTGCCATATTGGTCATGTTAGGGGCTTCAAATGAAAACCTTAAATATGTGTGTGTGTGTGTGTGTGAGAGAGAGAGAGAGAGAGAGAGAGAGAGAGAGAGAGAGAGAGAGAGAGAGAGAGAGAGAGAGAAAACATATATTCTGAAAAGTAAAGAACAAATATATGTTTCCATGTAGTTACCACCTTCAGCACGATAAAGTGCTTGGATTCCTGTAGAAAAAAACAAATCTGTGTTGCGCGTGTAACCACACTCGTACCACTTGCTGTAGTTCTTCATCGGACCGAACAGCTTTGAAACTTACTACTCCATTCATACATTTGCTGAAGTGACAGATATGCACCACGATACTGGACCTTCATTTGCTGATGAATGTCTATAAGCTTCACCTTTACACTAATTTTAAAAAAAGGATAACAGAACGCTGCTCCTCTTTGGTGCATGTCAATAGTGGGGCGGCCATCTTTACACTGTCCTAATGACATCACCGTGTTCGTCTGTAGCGTGGTATTCACCTGCTGAACACTCTTGACATCCTTATGGTAGCCAGTGGCTGAACTAGCTGGTTTTGCATTATGAAGTAATGTGTGTGTGTGTGAAACTGCTGCTTTTCTAGTGACATCCGCTTCCATCGACGATGAACTGTAGTTTTCATGGTGGACTGTTGTGTTGGTATTATGACAGCGGCCGTATGCTTGTATGCCTGTGCGTGCTGTTGGTTTGTGGGTATTGCTGTTTGTTCCACTTTTCACATGGGGCAGTGAGGGCCATTTTGTGTGATATTCACTGGCACAGGAACGGAGCATAATGGGGGTGACCCTTTGCCGCGAAGTTGGAACCGCGACTAACTAACATCATTAATGTCCCGTTTTGGTAATGCTCCACAAATTACCGGTATGTTCCGGGATTGGTAATGCTCCACAAGTCAGAAGTATGTCCCGGGTTTGGTAATGCTCCAAACGGATGAGGTATGTCCCGGGTTTGGTAATGCTCAACACAGATCAGGTATGTCCCGGATTTGGTAATGCTTCACACGAATGAGGTATGTCCCGGGATTGGTAACGCTTCTCACCGCCAAGGTATGTTCCGGGTTTGTTATTGGCCCACCAGGTTGAGATATGTCCCAGGTTTCTTAATACTTCACACGGTTGAGTTATGTCCCGGGTTTGGTAATGCTCCACACGGGTGCGGCATGTCAGGGGTTTGGTAATGCTCCACACGGTTAAGGAATGTCCCGGGTTTGATAATTCCCCCACAAAACTGAGATATGTCTCGGGTTTGGTAATGCTTCACACGTTTGGGGTATGTCCGTGTTTGGTAATGCTCCACAAGGTTGGGGTATTTACCGTGTTTGGTAATGCTCTACAAGGTTGGGATATGTCCCGGGTTTGGTAAGGCTCTACAAAGTTGAGGTATGTCACTTTCATCGGCAGATGACACCCAATGACGCGGGAACATGTGACAGGAGCAGGGCAGTCTTGGACATGTCCTATCGTTTCCCAGGTGTCATTTTCATGATAAAGATATTTCAAGTATGATTAACAAACTCTGAAAAAATTATGTGGATCTTTTCATTGCCCATTTAAGTGCATATTCCGAACTGTTTAAACATTACAACATATTTCAGAGTTTCTAGATCCTTTTCCGACATACCTACAAGAACCAAATGAAAACCGTAAACAGATTGGAGAAATTAGATGCAGACAGTCAACAATTTTTGGGCATGTTATCAGAAGAGATAAACTAGAGAAATTTGTGACAACTGGCATGACTGAGAGGAAAAGAATAAGGAGAGGTAAGAGAAGTAAATATAAGAATGGCTTGACCACATGGCATGGTCGAGACAAGAACACGGAGCTGATCCACGACTCTGGTGATCGTGTAATATGGCGAAACGCGACCACCAACGCTTATCGGCATTGCACATGATGATGATGATTATTCCAACATATTATGACCATTTTAGATAATATTATGATAGTTTATGCATTTTTTTCGTTTAATTCGTTTACGAACAAAGAATTGGAGATAGATTTTATATCCAGATGTACGGATGATTACACAACCCTACAAAAAAGTTATTTTTGTTTTGGGGTGCCAGACATTTTACACCTGATTTTGCATAAATTAAATGAGGTCTGCTAAATCCAAATATCAGATTTATTTTTCTGTAGCACCTCTAGTTTTTGAGGTACTGGCATTTACTAGTTTATTTAATATTATTGCTCTATTTTCTATATAAGGCTCTGAGAAAAAAAAACAAAAAAAAACTATTGCTATCTAGTCCTTACGAAAATTTGGAATTTTAATCGTTTGGAGAGAGCCCAAGAACCAGTATGATGACTATTATTTCTGTGTTGTCAATATTAAAAGGATTAATGTAAAAAAAAAAATATTATAAAAAAATTACCAACAAATGGAAATATCCAGATTTAAATTTTGATTGACGACCTGTTCCACGCGGAGATGACATACCAATTCCAACTTTCAGTCAGATTTCGGATTCACTGCTAGAAGATGAGACAGCAGTGGCATGTTGAACGACTAGTGACAGTGATAGTGATTGTGAAGACGGTTTTCCAGCTGCTCAACGCTTCGACCAGCGCGAACTGAATGATCTAATCCGAGATCTATATCTCTCCAAGGAATCTTCAGAACTTGAGACTTCAAGATTGAAAGAAAAAAAAATAATTGCTAACTGCTCAAACAAAGCTTACATTTTATCGCAGCAGAGAGCAAGGTTTTCTTCCATTCTTTTGTAAAAAAAACAAAATCCAAAAAAAAAAAACCTTATGTTTTGTACAAATATAGGAGGCCTTGTAAACGAAATGGGTGTAAGTTATACACCAGATGGGTGGCGACTTTTTTTTAACAGCTCTATAGAAAGTTTGAAAGGTGTTCTCTTACACAATGGTAACAAATATTGATGGCTCAATTCCAATTGCCCATTCTAATACATTGAAGGAGGGGTATGCTAAAATAAGCACAGTTCTGAAAAAAAACTTTAAGTATTTAGAACATAACTAGATGGTTTCTGTAGATTTTAAAACAATGAATTTCTTGCTTCGACAACAAAGGGGATTAAACAAATATCCATGGTTTATATGTTTGTGGGATAGTAGGGCAAAAGATACGCACTGGACAAAGCAATAGTGGCCGCTGAGGGATGAACTTAGAAATAGAGTAGAAGATTTTGTCAACAAGCCTCTCATTGATCGAAAAAGAGTTCAACTGCCACCATTACATATAAAGCTTGGATTGATGAAACAATTTGTTAAGGTGCTGAACAAAGATGGTACCTATGTTAATTATTTGTACAGAAAGGTTTTGGAATTGAAAATAGAGAAACTTACAACTGGAATTTTTGATGGACCTCAACTTAGAAAGTTACTACACGATCCAAATATTATTGATTCGATCGATGTACATAACAGAGCCCACAGCTTTGTCATCACTTACCTTAGTTGTGCAAAACTTTCTGGGTAACTTCAAAGTAGACAATTATTCTGAATTAGTTTAAAACATGCTGTCGAGTTTTTGTAAGCTTGGATGCAACATGAGCATACAATTGCACAATCCCCATAACCATTTACATTTCTTTCCCGATAATCTTGGCGACTTTATTGAGAAGCAAGGTGAAAGATTTCACCAAGATATAAAAACAATGAGAGAGAGAGAGAGAGAGAGAGAGAGAGAGAGAGAGAGAGAGAGAGAGAGAGAGAGAGAGAGAGAGAGAGAGAGAGAGAGAGAGAGAGATACCAGGGACTTTGGGATGCCTACATGATGGCAGATTACTGTTGGACCCTTAAACATGACTGCCCGGGCATATCACATCCCAGGAAGTTCTCGAAAAGAAGCTTTTTATGTGTTGACTAGAGAATAAACAAGTACCAGTGATACAGTGTTAAAATATTTTGGTGTTTTATATGATATCAATAAATGCACAGTAATTACATATAATATGAATGCAGATTACAGTCAAAGTACCACTGTTGGCACGGACTATAGGCCTGTACATAACAATTGCCCTACTAAGAAGGTCATTCTTAGTTATCTCAAAACTTAGAGCCGATAGAAAACGTCTGATTACATTTTTGGAATCAACAACAAAAAATTACCAAAGAACAGCTATAAACTTAAAGATGCGTGTAGGTAGACCAGTGTTCTTTTTTTTTTTTTTGCGTTTGCTTGCTTGCTTTTTTTTTTTTTTGCCCAAGCGTTTTCCATACATCTGCTGCACGCGCAACGACAATATATCGCGTCTATAATTAATAAGAGGGGAAAAACTAACCGTCGAAAGAACCAGTAACTATGAAATATATCCAACTGGGCCAAGTTCAGTAACAATTTTAACTGATATATAAAAAATATATAAAACATTAACAAAAAAAAATTATTTAAAAAAGGCAAAAAGGAACATTACAAATCAATAAAAATTATGTTAGAATTTACAATCTCCCAAAGAACCAGACTAGCATCTGACCACATTCATATTAATATGAGTCCTATCACACTCAACACACATTTGAGTGATATGCATTCGGTTTCTTCTTTGGCAATTATTCTTGAGGGCAAATTCTCTCACTGACAATAGTTAAACATTCTGGACTGAACAGCAGTCTCAAGCTGTAAACTTTGTCAAATCAATTCCACATCTCGTACTTGGTCTCTGGCGATGTTCACATATATCGACTTCGATTCTTGATATTCAGAAAAATGACTTCTTGGATTTCGATAAGGATATATTGACTTCTCTAGTATTGGTCCGATGTTGTTGGTACATATCGAGCCATCAATTATCTCGGCAACATTATTGAGGATCAATACGGTTTTAAAACTTTTGCTACAGAAGTCATGCGCCCCAGTGAACAAATAAATATTGGGTTAATCATTGGGTTAATCATTAGGTTAGTTATTAAGTTAATCATTCTGTTAGTCATTGGGTTAATCATTGGGTTAGTCATTGGGTTGCTCATTAGGTTAATCATTGGGTTAATCATTGGGTTATTCATTATGTTAATCATTAGGTTAATCATGGGTGAGTCATTTGTTTCATTATTGAGTTAATCATTGGGTTAATAATTCGGTTAGTCATTGGGTTAATCATTGGGTTAATCAGAAACATCAGAAACTTTCCAGATTTTAGAAACATCGAGACTTTTTAGGTGAACATCTGGGTGGGAAAGTGACTGCCACTTCTATCAAGGATGAACGGTATGTTTCGTAGAAGAGTTTTGTGGTGACATTCTGGTGGCGGCATTATGCTTATGCACAGGTGCCTGGGCGGGCTGTTGTTTGTCGAGACTCCTGTCTTTTCTACTTTTCACATCGGGCGGTGAGGAACATTTTATGTGATATTCACTGGCACAGGAACGGAGCATAATGGGTACGACCCGTTGCTGTGATGTTAGAAACGCGACTGAACTGAACTGAACTGTTTTATGCTTTACACGGCCAAATTTAGAACCTCAATTTGAGACGGTTTCTGGGACAAAATTCTGAGATGTCAAATTATGGACTTGAATTCTACACAAGCTCAATAAAAGAAAAAAAAAATTACTTGAGGCTGATATCAATAGTGAGCTATTGCCAGCGTATGTAAACATATATGTTTGAAATAGCACAACGGGTTGAAGTAGCACAATTGTTTAAAATAGCACAACGGGGTTAAAATAGCACATTCCTTTGAAATGGCACAGAGGGTTGAAATAGTACAATTGTTTGAAATAGCACACCTGTTTGAAATAGCACAACGGGTTGAAATAGCACAGCGGGGCTAAACAGCACAATTAGTTGAAATAACACAATTGTTTGAAATAACACAAAGGGTTAAAATAGCACAATTGTTTGAAATAGTACGACAGATTGAAATAGCACAACGGCTTGAAATAGCACAACGGTTTGAAATAGCACAACGGGTTGAAATAGCAAACTTGTTTGAAATAGCACAACGGGTTGAAATAGCACAACGGGATTAAACAGTACAATTGGTTGAAATAGCACACTTGTTTGAAATAGTACGACAGATTGAAATAACACAACAGGTTGAAATAGCACAACGGCTTGAAATAGCACAACGGTTTGAAATAGCACAACGGGTTGAAATAGCACAACGGGTTGAAATAGCACAACGGGTTGAAATAGCACAACGGGATTAAACAGTACAATTGGTTGAAATAGCACAATTGTTTGAAACAGCACAATTGGTTGAAATAACACAATTGTTTGAAACAGCACAAATGGTTGAAATAACACAATTGTTTGAATCAGCACAATTGGTTGAAATAACACAATTGTTTGAAACAGCACACCGGGTTGAAATAGCACAACGGGTTGACATAGCACATTTGTTTAAAATAGCACAACGGCTTAAAATCGCACAATGGGTTGAAATAGCACAACGTATTCTCTATCTGTTCCGCCGCTGTCTTTACCTTGTCCCGACCACCTCTTCCTTGTAAATAGGTAATCTACTAATGAATAAAGTGTATGTTGTAGCGGTCTCATCCAATCATGGAAAAAAGGCTGCTGTTATTGGTTCCGCCTCCATTTTCATGCTGGGGGTTTAGTCTCATTTTCCAGACTCTTTTTTTCCCCATGTATATGCCATTAGCCTTCGCGATGACACCCCAACCACTACGGATGTTTCTCACCACTGATCCATCAGTATAGATCACTATGTCACCTGGATGTGTATTGCCCCGGATCAATTATTGCACCTCAACCTGTGCGCGGTCTGCTGTTCATTCTCCGCATTCACGACCCAGTGTTACTATTCCCCTGTGCCAGTCCATGATGTATTCCTGTACTTTTACCCACTCTGTTTCACTAGTGATGTTCTCTCTGAAATAGCACAACAGGTTGCAAAATAACAACATATTGAAATAGCAGACCAGATTGGAATAACGTAATACAACATAGCAAAACAGGTTGAAATAGCACAACAGGCTGAAATAGTACAACAAGCTGAAATAGTACAACAAGCTGAAATATCACAACAGGTTGAAATAGCATAACATATTGACACAGTTGAACATGCTGAAATAGCACAGCATATTGAAATAGCTCAACAGATTGAAATAGCACAAGATATCGAAATAGCATCACAGGTTGAAATAGCATCATCATCATCATCAAATGCCGTGCCGGCTGGCGTAGGCGTTCATGGCTCTCCACAGATCTCGGTCTTTGGTGTTCTGGATCAACTCTGCTGATGATATTCCTCCATGCCACCGTCTCAGTCCATCCAGCATCATTTCTCTTGGTCTGCCTCTGCCTCTCTTCCCCTCGATCTTTCCATGTTGTCACGATGTTCTCCAATGCCTCTCTTCTCATCACATGACCAAAGAAAGATGTTTGTCTCTTTCTTATTGTTGTATATAGTGTTCTAGTTTCATTAGCCTCTTTCAGGCAATCGTTGTTAGTTACTCTGGCAGTCCAAGGAATTCGCAACATTCGTCTTAAAAACCACATCTCTGTTGCTTCTAAGTTCTTCCTAATTTGTTCATTTACATTCCAAGATTCGCTGCCATACAGCAAAACTGGTTCTATATAGCATTTTAGTACTCTCTTTCTTACATTCATTGATAGCGACTTATTGCATAAGATACTCTTCATTTTCTGAAATGCTGTCTTTGCCTGCCCTATTCTGCTCTTAATCTCTTTTGTACATCTTCCATCTGATGTTATAAGTGCCCCTAGGTATTTAAAATTATCCACTTGGTTGAGAATTTCCCCTTCTATTTCTATGTCACATTTTGGCGTCCCCATTTTCTTTGATATCACCATTGTTACTGTTTTCTTGATATTCAAGGACAGTCCTTTCTGTGCACTCTCTGTTACTACACTGTCCAACAATTGTTGTAGGTCTGTTGCATTATCCGCTACCAATACTGTGTCATCTGCATAGCGTATATTGTTTATATTATATCCTCCGATTAGTATTCCTGGCTTCTCTTTGATCTCTCTCATTATTACTTCGCTATACAGGGAGAAGATATCGGGTGACAAGACACACCCCTGTCGTACTCCTAGCTTTATCTGTTCATAACTACCCTCTTTATTTCCCATTTTAATTGCTGCTACTTGGTTCCAGTATATATTCTTTATTATTCTTAAATCTTTCCCATCAATGTTGATATCTTCCAACATTTTAATCAGCTCATCATGTTTTACTTTATCAAATGCCTTAGTATAATCTATGAAGCATAAATATATGTCTCTTTGTTTCTCTATTGATCTTTCTATTAGTGTTCGTAATATATATATTGCATTGTTTGTACCCTTTCCTTCCATAAAACCATACTGTTCTTCACTAATTTCCATTTTTATTTTCTTTCTTGTTCTTCTCATTATAATTCTGAGTAGAAGCTTAGTGACATGGTTTATGAGGTTAATTGTACGAAAATCTTCGCATTCAAGTGCTCCTGGTCTCTTTGGTATTGCTATAAATACAGATTTCAGCATATCGCTCGGTAAATATCCACTGTTGTAAATATCATTCAGCATTTTGGTTAATATATCTACCGCAAATTCTCCCAAGACTACTAATTCTTCTACTGTGATTTCATCTGGCCCAGCTGTTTTTCCTTTCTTCATATGTTTCATAGCATCAGCGACTTCTTCTTTTAGAATAGGTGGGCCTTCTAAGTTACTTTCTTCTGTTAATTCTTCCCTGTCTCCATTATATAATTCTCTTATATACTCATTCCACCTCTTCATTATAGCACCTTCCTCCAATAAAGTCTGTCCTGTTTTTGATTTCAAACACCCTGTATTTATTCTTATTTTTCTTCCTGTGAGCTCGCTGATTTGTCTGTACATACTTTTTTGATCTTTAATGGAATTTAATTCAATTTTTCTGCATTGCTCATTTAACCAACTTTCTTTTGCCTTCACACATTTATCTCTTATTTCTTTATTTATCTTAGCATACTCTTGTTTGTCATTTTTATTATGTTTCCTTTTGTCCATCAACCTTAAGATTTCTTCATTCATCCATATTTTCTTAGCTTTTTGGCTTCTCTCCGGTAATATTTCTTTGCTAGTTTGATGAATGGAGTCCCTTAACATTTCCCATTGTTCATCTATACTCTGTATTTTAGCTATTGCATTGTACCTATTTTTCACAGTCACTCTGTATTGTTCTTGAATTTCTTTATCTACTTTCAGAACCTCTTTATTAAGTCTCAAGTTTTTAACCATTTTTCAACCTCTCTTTAATCTTACTTTTATTTGTCCACATAGTGGTACATGATCACTGTTACCGTCAGCACCAGGCATTGTCTTTACATTAATTAATGCATTTCTAAATCTTTTATTAATAAGTATGTAGTCAATTTGGTTGCGTATTTTCATATCAGGGCTTTTCCATGTGTATAGTCGTCTTTTATGGTGTTTAAACCATGTGTTTCCAATTATCATATCATTAATATTTGCCCATTCTATTAGTTTCTCTCCTCTTTCATTTCTTGTACCTAAACCGTAATTCCCCACTATATCCTCTATTTTTCCCTTTCCCACTTTTGCATTAAACTCCCTCAGTATTATTTTTATTTCTTGTGATCCAATTTGGGCTATTGCCATTTCAACTTCATCGTAAAAGTTTTGTATATCTTCATCACTACTGTTTGTTGTTGGTGCATATACTTGTATAATATTTATATCTATTGGTTTGCCTTTGATTTTGACCATTATAACTCTATCTGAAATGCACCAGTATCCAGTCATAGATTTCGCTGTATTTTCATCAAATATTATTCCTACACCTTTTTCATGTGTGTCCCCTCCAGAATAAATTATTGTGTGTTTGTCGGTTATAATTTTGCCAGATCCTTTCCATCTCATCTCACTTATGCCTAGTATATTCATTTTCATGTTTTCCATTTCTCGTAGAACATTGTTTAACTTTCCTAGCTCATTTAATGTCCTAACATTCCACGTTCCTACTCTAAATTTATTTAGTTTAGTTATTGTTTTAGTTTTGCCATCAGTAGCTGGATGACGGTCTGGTGTCACCTGTGGCTCATGACTGTCCCTACCGGACGAGGATGTCCTAAGACAGCCATTAACGTCGTTCACTATTTCTGAAATGTGTTTCGCCATGAAATCTTGGGAAGATAATGTGGTGGTTTCCCCTTGCCTTCCACATTCACACGGTGGTCTTTTAACTCTGCCTTTGACAGCCATTTCCGACTGCAAGGACAAGTGAGTGCCCTGCTCTGCTCAGCTGCAGAGTTGTCCACTTATTCCGGTGGATACTCGTCTGTGAAATAGCATAGTAGAATGAAATAGTACAAAAGGTTGGAATAGTACATTAGGTTGAAATAGCACAATGGTTGAAACAGCACAATAGGGTGAAATAGCACAGCGGGTTGAATAGCACAACATATTGAAATAGTCCTGGAGAGTTTGGCCTTATTAGACCAGAACTTTCAGGAAGGGAAAATCCCAACTGCACCCCATAGCGGTCATCATCATCAAGTGCCCCGCCAGCTTGCTTAGGCTTTCATGGCTCTTCACAGATCTCTGTCTTTGGTGTTCTGGATCAACTCTGTTGATGATATTCCTTCATGCCACCGTCTCAATCCATCCAGCATCATTTCTCTTGTTTTGCCTCTGCCTCTCTTCCCTTTCGATTTTCCAGTTGTCACGATGTTCTCTGATGTCTCTCTTCTCATCACATGACCAAAGAATGTTGTTTGTCTCATTTTATTATTGTATATAGTGTTTTAGTTTCATTAGCCTCTTTCAGGCAATCGTTGTTAATTACTCTGGCAGACCAAGGAATTCGCAACATTCGTCTCAAAAACCACATATATGTTACTTCTAAGTTCTTCCTAATTTGTTTATTTACATTCCGCGATTCACTGCCATACAGCAATACTGGTTATATATATATATATTCTAGCGGTAGGGGATGGTAGACACACCATGGGGTGTAGCTGACGCTGCCCTGGGGACCGAGTATCCACCGGGATAAAAGTGGACAACTCTGTAGTTGGGCAGAGCAGGGCATTCACTTGTCCTGACAGTCGGAAATGGCTGTCAAGGACTGAGGTAACAAACTATGTTGATGTGGAAGGCAAGGGAAGCCATCACATTATCTTCCCCAAGACTTCATGACAAAACACATTTCAGATTCAGTGAACGACGTTAATGGCTGTCCTAGGACATCCTCATCCGGTAGGGATAGTCATGAGCCACAGGTGACACCAGACCGTCATCCAGCTACTGATGGCAAAATCATAACTAAAATAAATAAATTGTAAATAGGTACATAGCATGTTAGAACGTTAAATGGGCGCTCAAATCGTGCGCATCTCACGAACGTGATCGGAAGACTTTGGAACACCCGCTCATCTTCCAGTTGGGTTCACTTTCTGCTCACGGCCTCAATGTTCAACATAGTTTCTTCTAACTTCCAACCTTCCCTCCCCCCTTTTAACCATCCCCGAAGTTGTATAGTCCACTAGAATGACGTGGTAGCATATCCTTTACAGGACGTAGCAATCTACATTACTTTTGCCGTTTGTGATTTCTTGGCAAGTTTTCATTCGGTGGCTTGCCATTGCTTTCTGAGCGACCGGCACTCATACTATTCTATGCTAACCAACGCATGGTGGACTGCATTCCAAGCGTCTGCCGCTGTGTTCCTACGCGGTATGTGGGAGTGCGTATCCCACCTTCGCCATGGAGCGGGTTACAGTTCACTGCTAATCCGCTTTTCACCATTCGCTCACATGGGCGTCATCCCATTCCTCCCACGGTGCGGCTAAGCCAATCCTTTTTGCCCATCGACCAGTTTAAACCAAACATCCGGTTCTTTCATTCATATCAAACGGTAAGCGTTGAAGGCGCATTCGACCAAACCAGGATTTAGATAAGCAACCTTTGTATCTTGATGTAGTGTTTCGCGTATAGTTAGTTGGTTGTCTGTTTGTGTTTGTATGTTCTGTGCTGACGAAGGTTTTAGCCGCAACGTATTTTTTGTTTCTTGTAATCGTGTTCTAGTAAAGCTCACAATATACTTCTGGTTTTTTGGTGATTCATTTATTGTCAAATTTATGAAGAAAGGAAAAAAAAAGCCGAGCCAGATAGAATCACAATTGAATAATTAGAAGTACTGGGAGAATTTGGAGTAAATATATTAACCAAAATGTTCAATGATATTTACAGCAGTGGATATCTACCGAGTGATATGGGAGCATTCTAACTTTACAGCTATACTAACAAGACCAGGGGCAATTGAATGCGAAGAAATTCGTACAATTAACCTCATAAACCATGTCACTTATTAACTGCATGACTTATTTGAATATACGAGGTAGATTCAAATGAAAGCCTTAATTTAATTTTTTTTGGCAAAGAATAAATGTATAATTTTTCGATGTAGTCACCATTGCGTTCAATGCAAGTCTTCCAGCGCCAATAAAATGTTTGGTTGTTGAAGAAAATAATTCTCTTGGTGGCGTGTATAACCACTCATGCACTGCCTGCGGTAGCTTTTCATCGGACGGAAACGTTTTGAAATTTCCTTCCCCACTCAAACACTTGCTGGACTGACAGGATTTCATACTGGACTGGACCATACTGGACCTACGTTCGCTGATGAATTTCTATATGTTTCTCCCATTCACTGATTTAAATGATTTTTTTTTAAAAATGGGTAACAAAACGCTGCTCCTCTTTGGTGCGTGTCAAAATTGATGCGGCCGTCTTTACATGTTTCTGTGACGTCACGGTAATAATCTGACCGTTATGTCACAGCTTAACACCCTTGACATCTTTAACAACAGCACTGACTTGTTACAAGACAATGGCATGGTTATTGTAATTTTTATCACACTTTAATCACTTAAAACGTCACGAAAGTTTTGAGAGAACAATAATGGAGAGGTATATGCCTGGGAAGTAAGGAAGAGGAAGGCCAAAGAGAAGATGAGTGCAGGATGTGGCGGATGATCTCCAGATGGGTGTATCGGACGCGGCACATCTTGCTTATGATCGAGAGGTTTTCCGGAAGGTTGTTATGGGAGCGAGGTTCTGCAAAGGACATGCTACTGAGTGAATGAATGAATGAATGAATGAATGAATGAATGAATGAATGAATGACACGTTTAAGGTTTTCATATGAAGCCACCACGTTTTAATGCTGGCTTCTGAAGGTGGACGAAAAGGAAGGGGCATTAAGTCCGACAACCGACAGTTATTTCGGCAAACAAGTTGTCAGGATTATCTCCCGTCACATAGTGGGTTATGGGATATTAGTTTAAAGGTCGTTGCATGACCTTTCACATGACGTCACAGTCAAACCCAGCATTGTTTTTGAAGGCTGTTAGCTATTTTTGCAAAAAAATTTTTACGTTACCTAGTAGTTAGCCACTGCTTTCTGAATGGTTGACGCTCAAACCATAATGAATATCAAACTATCTGATATAGTAATACATTTTTTTCTGCATCATACTTTTGTCCCGCTTGATTAGGTGTTTGAGTCACTTGTTCTACTCGGACATCATAGTTTAGTTCCGTTTGATTAGTTGTTTAGGCCTTTTGTCCCACTTTGACATCATACATTGGTTCCGCTTGATTAGTATCAGTGTTTTGATATCTTGTTCAATTCTGACGTCATACATTAGTTCCGCTTGGTTAGTCCGCGTTTGAGACTATTGTTCCATTGTGACATCATTCATTAGTTCCGCTTAATTAGTTGTATGTGTTAGGGTCTCTTGTTCCACTTTGATATCATACATTGGTTCCGCTTCAATAGTTGTATGTGTTTTGGTAACTTGTTCCACTCTGACGTCATACATGGGTTCCGCTTGGTTAGTTGTCCTTACTTGGGTATCTTTTTCTGCTTTGACATTACACATTAGTTCCACTTGATTAGCTGTCTGTATTTGGGTCTCTTATTTCACCCTGTCATCATACATTAGTTCCGTTTGGTTAATTGTCCGTGTTTGGGTCTCTTGTTTCACTCTAACATTATACATTGGTCCCGCTTGATTATTTGTCTTCGTATAAGTATCTTTTTCCATTCTGACGTCATAATTAGTTCCGCTTATTAGTGGTTTGTTTTCGGGCCTATTTTTCTACTCTGATGTCATACATTGGTTCCACGTGATTAGTTTTATGTGTTTGCGTCTCTTGTTCCACTCTGACATCCTACATTATTCCACTTGAATAGTTGTCTGTGTTTGAGTTACCTGTTCCACTTTCGGGCAGCAAGAAGTCTTGTCTGCTGTTTCTTCTTTGTTACTTATCATCGCCACAGCAGACCAGTTTCCGGTACTGTTCAACGTCTACACTGTGAGAATCACCAGTGAGCAGAACACTGGATCTGGAAGGACATTGTCATATGCCGACGATCTGTGTATTGCTAGGGTAAGGATAGAGATCAGGTTGCTGTGGAGCTACAAACCGAACTCAATCGCATAAGTACTTGGTGTGTTAGGCTGGGGCAATGGTCAACCCAACAAAGGCAACAGTGACTTGATTCTCGTTGAATAATCATAAACACTCCAACACCAACTGTAAATCTGAGTTCAGAAACGGTGGAAAGAACGCAGGCAATGAATTACCTGGGGATACGGTTTGATCGAAGCCTTGCTTATAATGAGCACATAGAGCAGGTGATAACAAAGGCCAAGCGGGGGTTGGCTGCGATGCGGGTGATGGCGGCAGCAAACTGTGAGCAGCGCCATCTATGTCTTCCATACGAAGGGCTGGTCAGGTCTGTTTTTGAGTATGCGATGGCAATCCTGACTCTCAGCCGTAAGCAGATAGAAAGGATGGAAAGGATACAGAATGAAGCTATGCGCATTATTCTTGAATGTACAAGAGATACAGCATGCTGGGCGATGCGCTACCTTCTTGATTTTCCAACCATTTAAGACATAATACAAGTCTGCAGAGCTTGCGCCTACCTCAGAGTTAACGCAAGCACACAACGTCCACTGCATAGAGAAATTATGAAGGTGAAGGGCAGCAGGTTAAAAAGAGGACGGTCGTGGATGGGTCAAGCCGAAGACATTCTTCAACAGGTGTGTTCACTTGAGGACTTAGAACCTGGCGAGGAGTGGGTACAAGTGCCAACAGATTTCTGCACATCCTTTTCAGTTTGCATCCAACTAGACAGAAAATGCAGACAAGAAACCCCGGCAGCTGTCGAGACGGAAGTACAAGCTTTGATTTTCGAGAATTCGCTAGACTGTGATGCTATCATTTACACAGATGGGTCTGTGGTCCGACATCTGAGAAGCTCATGGGCCTTTACGGCTCAGGCCGGAGGGAGAATTGTGAAGGAGGACTCTGGTGCTTTCGCTGAGACCAGAAGTAGCCTGGCTATGGAAGTCATGGCAGTAAGTAAAGCAATAACATGGCTCGAGACACAGACGTTCACTAGGGCATGTTTCCTTAGCGACTCAATGAACATGCTCAAGAGGATAGCGATGGGGGGATCCGAAGAGACTGGTTGCTGTCTCTGGAGCGATCTCGGCGGGCAAAGATTAGTTTCATCTTCGTGCCAGGGCATGAGGGAGTACAAGGGAATGAGCGGGCTTACAAGCTCGCAGGTAACGCTACTGTGGAGGGCGAATGCGCCATGGACCAGGCTGATATTCTGAATGCTCTACGAGAAGTAAGACTTTTGGGAGAACCAAGTGATGACTGTGAATCTACAACCATGGTCAGACTGCGAGAACAGCAAATTAAAAGAGAGATGGCCAAACAAGAACACTACGCAGGAAGACAAAAAAGACTGATAACCCAACACAGAACCGGTGTCGTTAGCCGCTACACGATGCGAGATTTGCTGAGGAGGGGGATCCGAGCACTTATGGACTGAATAGTTCGATGTGCAATGAGGATGATCTGTCGACTAACTAACTAACTAAGTTTCACTGTCTTGTTTCTCTTCGCCACAGCTGACCAATTTCACTGTGTTATGTATCTTCGCCACAGCTGATCAGTTTCACTGTGTTACGTATCTTCGCCAGAGATGATCAGTTTCACTGTGTTACGTATCTTCGCCACAGCTTATCAGTTTCACTGTGTTATGTATGTTTACCACAGCTGATCAATTTCACTGTGTTACGTATCTTCGCCAGAGCTGATCAGTTTCAATGTGTTACGTATCTTCGCCACAGCTTATCAGTTTCACTGTGTTATGTATCTTCGCCACAGCTGATCAGTTTCTCTGTGTTACGTATCTTCGCCACAGCTTAGCAGTCTCTATGTGTTACATATCTTCGCCACAGCTTATCAGTTTCTCTGTGTTACGTATCTTCGCCACAGCTTAGCAGTCTCTATGTGTTACGTATCTTCGCCACAGCTTATCAGTTTCACTGTATTACGTATCTTCGCCACAGCTGACCAGTTTAACTGTGTTATGTATCTTGGCCACAGCTGATCAGTTTCACTGTGTTACGTATCTTCGCCATAGCTGACCAGTTTGACTTCTCGTTCTCGCTGATTTACTAATAGCAGACGACTAAGATTTCTTCCTTGTTCAGATCTGTCGGAAGGTCTGTCTGTTTGTTTGTCTGCATTCTAGGAATATTTAAGATCGCACAAACAGGGAGCAAAACATTTACAAAAGTCTATATCATATGTGTTATACAAGGTTATTTGTATTTTCATTATATATATTCAACACTATAGTATGGCGTGGAGACCTGGACAATTAACAAGCAATTAGAAAGACTAACAGAGGCTCTGGAGATGCGGATATACAGTAGAATATGTCGTATTTCATGCTAACAGAAGCACAAAATACAGAGGATTGGTAGAAAAACTGGAAATGAAAAGAGAGTTGGTGAAATTAAACAATACTAGAAGGTTGAAGGCAAGAGAGCAATATGTTGACAACGATACAAGTGGGAAGATAACATCAAGAGATGGACGAACAACAGTTTGACTGAATGTGCTGTCAATGTGGGGCCAGGCAGTGTTGGAGATCTCATAACCATCTGTAATTCATAAAATGATGTCGTCATCTATCCTCCTATCCTAATGCGTCCTATCCATTTAAGTCTACGAAGACTGAGCATGTAATACACCGTCACAAAACCTGATCTTTCCAATATTTCAGTATATTTTGATTTTCTCTGCCACTTAATACCAAGTATTCTTCGCAGACATCGCATATGAAAGCTGTTTAAACATTTCTTTTGGTGTAGGTAAGTTGATCAGGTTCACTGCCATAATGACGAGTACTAAAGACAGACTTCATACACCAGAACTTTTGTTTTGGCAGTAAGCTTCCTGTTCGCCCAGACTCTTTTCGTTAACCTGTACATTGTTGTTGTTGCCTTTCTAGTCATCCTGTTGATTTCCCAATATAGGTATAATTTGCAATTTGCATCTGATCCTAAATATGTAAAATGGTCTACTATCTCCAGTTCGCGTCGTCAATTACGATTGATGGTACCCCATGTGCACCTTGTGACATAATCTGTGTCTTCTTTTTGCTAATTGTTAAACCTAACTCAGAACAAGCGTTGGAGAATGCAGATAGTAGACGTTGTAATTCTCCCTCTTAATGGAACTATTAGTGTTGGAACTCTTCGCTGGCTGCTGAGGATGGGGACGGAGCGCTTATGGGAATGTCCCGAATGCTGTGATGTCGGTTCCTAAATCAATCAATCAATCAATCAATCAATCCATGTGTCGTAATTGCAGCATCATCTATAAAAAGCAATTCTCTTATCAGTACTCTCCTAATTTTGGCCTTGGCCTTCAGTCTGAGCATTGTAAATGCCACCATCTGAGCGTGAGGGAACGACTGACCAATTCAAATGCCTTTGTGAGATCGATGAAGGAAATAAACAGTGATTGATTCTGTTCACGGCAATTATAATTTGCAACTGTCGCAATAAGAATATCACATCAAATATAGACCGGTTCCGTCGAAAACCGCACTGTGATTTGGGATAGACTTGATCTCACAAGACTTAAAGTCTTCGCAGAACAATTCTAGCAAATACTTTCCCAACAATGCACAGAAGTGAGATACTCCTATAGTTGTTACAGTCTCGTCGATCCCCCTTGTTCTTGTACAGTGTTATGATACTTGAAACTGTGAAATCCTGTGAGATTTTTCCTTCTCGCCAGCATAGGTCTATTAGCTGGTGGATCTGTAGAGTGAGTTTGTCTTGCCCACGTCTAATGACCTCTATTGGAATCCCATTCTTACATGGAGTCTTGCCACCTGCAAATTCATTAATAGCACTCTTAACGTCTGTAATGGTGGGAAGTGTGTCCGGATTGTTAAGGGTCTCTATGGTGTCGAAGGCACCATCCGCTATTTTGGTCTCACTTGAGTAAAGCTTCACATAGTGCTCTACCCACGTATCCATCTGCTGTTTCTGATAAGTGATGCTTATCCATTCAAGATTTTCATTAGTGCATTCTTTTAATTATTAACCCGGTGACATTCTTTATCCCTTCATACATGCTTCTAATGTTTCCCTTATCACTTGCATTTTGAATGTACTCGCATAACTGGATCCAATAATCATTTGCTCACTGCCTGGCAGCCTTTTGAACATCCTTCCTAGCTTGCTTCAGCTCAATGAGAGCGTTTCGCATTGTTCTTTCCTATTTTCTTAAGAGAGCTATCTTCTTTTTATCAATCAATGTCTGCAGTGTCTGGCTGTTAGCTGCAGACCAGTCATGTCTCTTTTGATCCACAGTTCCATAAACACCGCTGTTTTGTAAAGAGTTTCCTTAAGTATACCCCACTTTTCACTTGCTGTACAGTTTTCTGATGTCTCAGTGAAAGCGGCGTCATGTTGCTGTTGGAACTCAAAATACTTATCAGGATCTTTGGTGTTGAGAATATTAATCCTGGGAATAGATTTGTGTTTAGTCGTGTAGATTCTCTTTGGTCTTAGTCTAATCCTGCAACAACCAAAGAATGATCCGTATCACAGTCGACACTGTGGTAATTTCGAATTAATGATGTTTGATTCAGGAGTGATAGAAGAAATATTATGTCGATATGAGGCGGAGGGACTGCATCGGATGTGAGACGATGGGGCCGATGGAGCCAGGTCTGAGTGACTCACCCTTGTGTTCTAATTACGGGCCCTTCTCTCTCTCTCTCGCTCTCTCTCTCTCGCTCTCTCTCTCGCTCTCTCTCTCTCTCTCTCTCTCTCTCTCTCTCTCTGTTGTTGTTGTTGTTTGGTGATTGTTTTATTTACCTCTCCCCCTTTCCTGTTTCTATGAGTATGGCTATATTGTTGGGCACCGTGATTTCTTCCTCGAGCAAACATGGTCTTTATTTGAATGAAGATGGGCCAATTTTTATAAATGATGATTACTGGCAATAGGAGGGCAGGGAGAGAAGATGTTTTTCCAGTACAGGAAGAATAAATTCCCTCTTTATCATTACTGGCCTCTCCATTGTCCGAAAATCAACCCCAGCAGGATAAACGCTGCTGGACCTCATTTATTACCACTATATGTTTCCCCCCGTGCCATCACCTGCAGACTTATGAATTTTCGCACCCCCTTTATTATTAGCTATGAACATTCATTCCCCCTGTCTGTAAGGCATGGACATTCGTACTCCCATACGGAAATGAACTTTCGCACCCCCTTTGTTATTAGTTATGAACATTCTTCCCCCTGTCTGTAAGGCATGGACATTCGTACTCCCATACGGAAAGGAACTTTCGCACCCCCTTTGTTATTAGTTATGAACATTCTTCCCCCTGTCTGTAAGGCATGGACATTCGTACTCCCATACGGAAAGGAACTTTCGCACCCCCTTTGTTATTAGTTATGAACATTCTTCCCCCTGTCTGTAAGGGATGGACATTTGTACTCCCATACGGAAAGGAACTTTCGCACCCCCTTTGTTATTGGTTATGGACATTCACATCTTCTGTTTGTTAAGAACAAACAATGGACTTGTGGTTTAAATGGACATGAACAGTTACACCGTTTAATTTACTCATGGACATTTACGGTGTTCCTGTAGAACCATGAACTTTTCCCGTGAGAAATAGAAAACCCTTAGCATTTCAGTGGAGCAAGGAAGATGGTGATTTCATTCCGTCATCACACCAAAATCTGGATAGTTAATTAATTAATTACACATAATTACTATAGTGTTTAATAAGATGCTATTATTCATTTTTATTGTGGCTGTTTAATTATGCCATGTTCTATTAACCTGCAGATATTTTCTTCCTTTCCTCAGGGTATCTTAATAATAATGGTGTTTGTTGAAAACAATACTTGTTTGTTTTTACTTGTTAGTTGGTGTTTGAGTTTTTTTTCCATGTGTGTTCACATTGATAAGATTAGCCCAGGGACAACACTACTATGGAGCAGACTGTGGGCTGGAAAATCACACGGACCTTCGGTTTACAAAGAGTAGGAGCTCTCCTCTCGAAGATTCGGTACATTTCCAGGCTCGATTGACCTCTGTTAGGAAACATCACTTAATACTTAATCTATACCCCTAGACAGTCTTTTTGAGCCGGTTCACGTTTCTTATACATATGGCTATTAAGATTTGATGATTGTTTTCCTTACATCTTCACCCACCACCCCAAATATGTACGCGGCAGGAATGTATTCCACACGATTACACTGTGGCACTAATGTTTTAATGGCTAAATTGACATGTGGTTCAGCCACATGGGTTGTAACAGGAGAGAAAGAACTACAGTTGTATATGGTGCTAGAAGTGGGTATTCAGATAACTAGATGAATCACTATAAAGCCTTAAAATACTAAAATCACGCAGAGCCATTTGACAGATTCACCATTACTGTCACACAGTAAAGTAATTTGTTATTTAGTAAAAGTTGAAGTGGGGCATCACATCTAAGACAAGAATGCAATGGTGTTTGTGCTAAAGCAGTGGTTCTCAACCTTTTTTGGCCCGTGCCCCCCTTCACCATATTTTCAGAACTTCATCCCCCACCCCCGCCTTTTCGTATTTCCTACCGAAAAATCCCGCCCCGCCCCTATACAGTATACGTAATAATGGAAGCTAAATTTAATAGCACATACCAAAACAAGTCTAGACGTCCACATAAAACATGATTTGTGGGTCTACTTACTTTATAAATTGAATTTTAGAAGGGTTAGACGTACAGAACCGTAAAGTATGAAGGGAAAAACAATATCAAGTAATCGGTTATTGTATTAATGCGATCTTGAAATAATCTTAATCCCCCCCCCCCCTTCCCTAAACCCAAAAATTCCCCCCTGGAGAGGAATTCCCCACTGGTTGAGAACCACTGTGCTAGAAGGTGTGCCATTTTGTTAGTGGCATCTTTGTGATTGGGGTTCTATCTGAAGTAAATCATGGAGCTTGCCATATCATGGAAATAGTGTCGTATAGCGCTGCGTGCCACCTATTGTGAGGGGGGAGGGGGTATGCATAAAAGTTATGCCACATGAGACGTATTAAAGGGAGATTTATAACCGGTGTGTCACAGGAGGAATGGAGACGAGAAAAGATAACTGGACATATGTTGTCCGATCATAAATGATAACACACTAATTGTGGTTTGTAGCAGTTTGTTATAATAATATCAGATGTGGTATGTTGTCATATTTGAAGCGTTGATGTGCGGCAGCCGTGTTCAGCCATGGACATTTCAGAAGTAGATAATTGGTCCCAGGCCACATGGAAATTGACATAAGTTGAGGTTTTTAGAAGATAAAGAGGGCGATGTACATTCACTCTACTGATCTAGAAGACATGTGTATGTGTGAGTGTGTGTGTGTGTGTATGTGTGTGTGTGTGTGTGTGTGTGTGTGTGCTGCATTTGATAGTTAAATGTGTTTATAACTGGGACCGCTAGATCTAATCTTTTACCACTGGAGAGTGTACAATCCGTTTGTGATAGTTCCACTGTATTGTAAGCACTGTATAAGTGAATATTATGCTACATTGTAAGTCTGAACAGGCTGTATTATTTGCAGCAGAAAATAATATGATTAGTTTTAACAACATCAAGTGTTATTTAGTGATGGCAGTAGTACAACTGGAGAGGGTATAGGGACAACTACAAGGTTGATGAAGTCATTGTTAACTAGATAGGCTTGCGGTAGAACTGTCATGTCCTCCAACAATTATTGGATGTAAATTATAAGAATCAATGCACAGGTTCTCTATTTGTAGACCTCTTGTGTATGTGTGTGTGTGTGTGTGAGAGAGAGAGAGAGAGAGAGAGAGAGAGAGAGAGAGAGAGAGAGAGAGAGAGAGAGAGATAAAGAGAGAGAGAGAGATAAAGAGAGAGAGAGAAAGAGATAAAGAGAGAGAGAGAGAGAGAGAGAGAGAGAGAGAGAGAGAGAGAGAGAGAGCGGGAGACAGAGAGAGAGACAGAGTATTTCTGAATAGTTAGAAATTAACAATCCAGACAATTTGTTCATGATCTTAAATCGTCACAAATCATTAGGATCGTGGCAGTGTCCGTCATTCATCCATGCTTTTAAATTGTAAGTTTTCGTGTCGGGTAATGTATGAGTGTGCAGAAACGAGCAAAGTGTACACATTTGATCGATGATTGCATTATGAACGTACAGGTCCTTGTATTCCAGGTACTTGCTATACTTGTCTAAATCAGCGGCCAAATCTTTTAAATGAAGAGCCAAATCTTTTGGCGTTTTAAAGTGAGCAGAGTTGATGTAGGTAAAATTGGGGAAATGTTTGTCGTAATCAGCTCTGCCTCTCACAACAGGGATCACAGGGATATTACTTTCAAATATCTTAAAGAATTTCTCCGTGACGTAGTCTGTGCATAGAGAGTTCTCGAATGACAGGTAGAATTTATATTTGGTATTCCAGTTGTAACAATTGTTATTGGCCCTGGAACACGGGCGCCCACAGCCTCCAAGTATGTCCACGTCAATGTATTTCTGCGGAATAGTTTATACAATCAATATCAATTGGAGAAACCTTTGAGACCACTAGGACAGTTCATAAATAAACACATATGTATTGTTTGACACTCACAGAAGTAGAAGAAGGAAGACTAGAGGAGGCACTAGACAACATAAACATTGAGTGCAATAGTTACCCATAGAGATTCGAACTTGCCACATCCAAATAACGACGAAGTGTACTTCGAAGCATGAACACTGGACTCCCCTAAAAAGGTGTCTAAAATAGCCAGGTATATCATCCACATGAACCCACAACCATGGAATGTGAACATAATTCCTATCTAACAACAGAAATAACACCATAGGTCTTAGAATGTTAGTGGCGAGTGTCTTGAGATATTCTGCACCATGACACTGATGCCTTGTGCTAGGGCCAGTTTGGTTTTATTTGGCCAGAGCCTTTACAGGGGTGTCTCTGATCAAAGTTTCTCTGACCCCGGGTGTCCGAAATTTCCTGCTATTACTACACTATATAACCCAGTTCAAAATTGCCCAAAATGACTAACCCAATGATTAACCTAATGATTAACCCAATGATTATCCCAGTGATTAACACAGTGTCTAACACAATGACTAACTAAAAGATTAACCCAATGATTAACCCAATACATATCCCAATGATTAACCCAATTACTAACCCAATGACTACCCCAATTACTATCCCAATTACGAACCCAATGAATAAACCAATGACTAACCCACTGACTAACCCAATGATTAACCCAATGATTAACCCAATGATTAAGTCAATGATTAACTTAATGATTAACCCATTGATAAACCCAATGATTTACCCAATGATTAATCCAATGGCTAACCCGGTTATTAACTTAATGACTAGCCCAATGAATAACCGAATGACTAACCCAATGATTAACCCAATGATTAACCGATTGATTAACTCAGTGATTAACCCAATGATTAACCCAATGATTAACCAAATGACTAACCCAATGACTAACCCAGTTATTAATTTAATGACTAGCCTGATGAATAACCCAATGCGTAACCCAATGATTAACCAAATTATAAACCTAATGATTAACCCAATGCATAACATAATGATTAATACAATGATGAACCCAATGATTAACCCAATATTTATTTTTTCACAGGGACGCGTGGCTTCTATAGCAGGCTCTAATATGTCAATATTTTAAAACCATATTGCTCCTCAATATTCCTTATTGTTGCCGAGAAAATCGATGTTTCGTTATGTACCAAGAACATCGGACCAACATCAGAGAAGTCAATATATCTTATCCAAATCCAAGAAGACATTTTTCTGACTATCTAGAATCGAAGTCGATATACATGAACATTGTCAGAGACCACGTACGAGATGGGGAATTGATTTGACAAAGTTTACAGCTTGAGACTGCTGTTCAGTCCAGAACGTTTTGCTATTGTCAGTGAGAGAATTTGCCCTCAAGAATAACTGCCAACAAAGACATCGTAACCAAATTACTCAAATGTGTGTCGAGTGTGATAGGATAGACAGCTGAGATGTTAATATGAGTGGGGTCAGTTCTTTGGGAGAATGTAAATTCTAACAGAATTTTAGTGATTTGTAATGTTCCTTCTTTGCATGTTTCTTTTGCAACCAACCAACTAACCAATCAACCAATCAATCAACCAACGAACGAACGAACGAACGAACGAACGAACAGACTTTATTTTCAAAGGGTAACAAATTGGGCACGCAGACCCGTTTTACATTCGGCCCTTCCAATCACTCATCTTTCTTTCATCAACAGTGCATAGGAAAAGACATCGTTAAATGAATTTTGTAAACATAAACAATGCATATTACTATGTCACCACCCACCCACACATCCCCCATTCACTCCAACTCCCCCACCCAACCACACACATAACCCACACATCCACCACATCCCTACACCTACACATCTCCCCACCCACATACACCTCTCACCAACCACACATCCCATCCACCCACACCACAAGCACACATACATTCCCAACCCACACATCCCCCACCCACACACATCCACCCACCTACACACATCTCCCCACCCACTCACATATCCTCTACCTGTCCCGTTACCCACCAACAATCACTCACTCACATATCATCTACATATTCCAACCAGTCACCCAGCCAGTCAACCTATTAACACACCAATCAACCAGCCAACCAACCATCTAACCAGCCAGCCTACAAACCAACGAATCAATCAACCAGCCAACCAGTCAACTAACTAATCATGGCTTTGCTCCATTAGTCCGAAAATGCTATATGACATCTCTCTCTCTCTCTCTCTCTCTCTCTCTCTCTCTCTCTCTCTCTCTCTCTCTCTCTCTCTCTCTCTCTCTCTCTCTCTCTCGATTCGGAAGGAGCAGGGAAGTTTATGACATTTTCTATCGTTTTCAAGGCGCCAGTATTATGTGACAGTTATTTCAAGTGTGTTTAACAAACTCTCTCTCTCTCTCTCTCTCTCTCTCTCTCTCTCTCTCTCTCTCTCTCTCTCTCTCTCTCTCTCTCTCTCTCTCTCTCTCTCTCTCGCTGTGTGTGTGTGTGAGAGAGAGAGAGCGAGAGAGAGAGAGAGAGAGAGAGAGAGAGAGAGAGAGAGAGAGAGAGAGAGAGAGAGAGAGAGAGAGAGAGAGAGAGAGAGAGAGACAGTGTGTGTGAAAATGGAGCCTCCAAAAAATGCCCCGAATCCAGAACAGACAAAGAAAAACATTAAAGTTAAAAAAAACTTTATTAAAACATTAAATACATCGCATTAAAGTCATCCACCTGCATCTTCTTGACGTACTGCCATCTCTTAGACTGTACTCTACAGTGAGAGACGAGCCACACTGCTGTTCCCGTCTTGTTCTTTGCGATCTCATCTGTAAGGAAACGTCACTTCTGTCAGTACAGGCATGGCTTATGTGTGTCGTGACACGTTACATCGACTTACAATATATCATCATCGTCTTCATCATTGTCGCAGAACTCAGTGGGTCCGCCTCGTGATGGTTCTGCTTGAGGGAATGTCCGTTGAGACATCGGGCAGTCGGGTGAAGAAAATTTGCCAATGAAAGGGAATTAACCAGTAATTTGACTCAACCCGACCAGAGTCGTTGCTCGCCCTTAAGAATAATACAGTACGTGGGTGGTGGAACAGGGTTTCGGACAAGACAGACTGCGCATGTCCGACGCAAGCGCAGTCGATTGTCCCGGAACACAGGATCAGTTGGAGACGAAGGTTGCTAACAGGCAGTCGACATTTTGGCCTAGTGCTAAGGGATAGAGAGCGGGACGCCGTGTCTTGATGAGGGTTGAAGACCTTTGACATCATGTCCAGTTGCAGTGACAACGCTTCTAGTATCCACTGTCGTGCTGTTTGTGTGAAGGTATGTGTACAACCTGTTTTCTTAACTAGTGCGGTGTCGGTGATTCGAATTATGAGATTTCGTTAACGCGTGACCGGCGCGAGAAAGGAGGTCACGTGTGAACATTGGTACGGTTGTGTTTTCTGACTGTAAATTAAGCCTGTGGCAAACGCGTGTTTACCAGCATAGTATTGCTAAGCTATTTCGTAGGGTAGTAGCGCGCGGCTTATTTACAGACCCTGTAGATTGGGAACATCGGGTTCAGGGAAGCGAGACCTGTAATTTGAGTTCACACATGGCCAACTTTGTAACCTCGAGCGTCGGCGTGGCCAGCGTGGCCGAACCATTACCCGCAGCGCTACCGGAAGTGGATTAAGGAGTCGCTTCGGATATATCGAGTGATATATCGATGAACTCGGGCGAGTGCAACGAATCGAATGCACCGGTCGGCCGAAACCTCCGAGGTCGTTTCAAGGTCGTACCGGGAGTCGAGCTTCGGATCACATGGTGGGGCGACCACTGGCTTTCTTCTTGGCTTTCCTCACATCTGTCTTTTAATTAGTTCCCTCGATGGAATGCCAGCTTAATATATAGTGGATTCATGAGAGGTGGATAGAGGGAGAAGGGACCATTGCGACAGAATTGTTCATATTGAACATGACACCGTTCTAAATGCCCCGACCTGGGACCAGGGAGGGGGGAACGGGGTGTGGATTTCTGCTACAGGGGGATCACCCTGTATATTTATTTGGATTTACTGGATTGTGCCTACGGCATGGTACGACATCAGCTTTGGCGGATAACAGGAAGGGGGTTTAGGAAGTACTGCCATCGGCCCTCCTTCAGGGCCCTTCTATCTACAAGTACAACTAACTCACTAACCGTATGTGTTGTCTAGCTATGTTTCAGCAGAGACCCATATCTCAGACACCAACCTTGGCCCAGTCCTACGTTCGTCTGGGAAAGAGGATGCAGGTGGACAGCTGCCGCGTTGGTTCTAGGTCCAGTCTGTCCTCAAATGTTCGAGTGGCTAATGAAAGAGTGCGGCCCTTATGGGAAGGGTCCACACGTCTGAGTAAGGGGGACCTAAGTGTATCTGCTGTGGGTAAGTCTGATTCATGGTGCTCTCACTGAGTGTTATCCTCCACAGGTTCTATCTTGTTGAGAGCAGAGCGACGATCTGGGGACGAGTCCAGTGATCCGGACTAGAGTGAGAGCCGATGTGAACAGATTGGAAGTCCACCACCTCAGCTAGCAGTACTTACAATCGAGAGTACGTGTCAGAATGGGCTCCAGCTAACTAATCGCCCACTCCACGTCTGATAGCCCCGGTTGGTGGCCATGACAGCACTATATGGCCTTGTTCATTACTTCAGCTGGGCAAGTATCTGGTTGTTGTTAGTGTCCCGATTGTGACCCTGACTGACTGCCTTCATGCCAACTATTTATGATGTCTCCGCTACCTAGTGCCTGGTACCCTGTGGTGCCTGATATTGTGCAAGAACTGTTGTCTGTTTTGAACTCTATCTAAAGTGCCACGTTTCAGCGAGGGAGGTATCTGTGCTGTGACATCTGTGCTATGAGTCGGATGATCTGCGCGGGTTGCATAGACAGTTGAGACTGTTACTACCCTTGAGTGAGAGATCACCCTCTCGCTATACTCGCAGTACCCTATATACTTCCAGACGCTTCAGAGGAATGTCCTAGTTCCTCAACTACCCGAGAGACAGTCTTTATCCCTACCCTAAGGTGATCCAGATTTCAGGGACGTCATCCACCGGAGGTCTCAAGTACCAGTGAGTCGACTCGCCAGCCATCCTATCCAAGTGGAGAAACCTATACCTGGAGGGAGGCCTGAGATACTTGGTGAGCGTGTCTGACTTACCCAATAGTGTGACTTGAGGCCCTGACAGTGATGGCACTTCCTCCAGGAGGCTACCCGATCCTTGCCACGTCTTATCTCTCATAGATACTGCAAGGCCTATCTCGGAATCATCATTATCATTCTCATACATCTTGTATAATACACCATATTGTTACCATAGTTAGCTGCCAGAGTTGCGTCATGAATTCAGAACGAGGTTTGAAAGGGGTAACGTCCCTTGGTTGAGAGTGAGGGAGATAGGGTTCCAAGGGCCGAAGGGGTTTTGTGGACTGAGGTCACCTATGTCTCAGGGCTAAAGGTATCCCGTTGTTAAAGTGTGATAGCAGGTTCCCCTCACCCCAGGGAGTGTTGTGACAATCATCATGAAAGCCATCGTCATCTTCACTATAATTATCATCATCATTATCACCAGCATCATGTGTGCAAGTGGCTTAGAGGCGCGGAGGCAGCATGTACCTGGGTGAGATCCGGTACGGGTCACCGTGGAAGTGAAATGGGATTCTACACAATTCTTTAGTAATGGAATGAACGTCTGCCCTTCTCTGATAATGGTGAACAACTAGTAGTACCGTCTGCATGTAAAAAGAAAATAAGTAGCTATCTACATGGCGAAACGGTCAAGTATTCGGCCTCGCGCTGTGGTGGTCGCGGGTTTGTTCTCAGGCTAGGTCGTTCAGACTACGAGTGCAGTTTGTCCGGTTATCCCATAGAGTCATCGGTGGAGCAACGGAGTTCGTGCATTGTGCGATGCTCACGACAGGCAACTTGCTGTTATGTGGAGACAGACCCTGCCAGACGGAGCAAGTCCCGGTTCCCTGAGGCCGATTCTCTGACCTTTAACCTTTTCATATACAATAAGTAAATACAGTAGCCTTTTTGACGAATGCAATTCGTAATCCCGCATACCGCATTTGAAACACAGTTGTGGGCGATTTGGAAGCAGACTGCCTTGCGTTGGTTTCCATACAATGTCATGAGTGTCACTCGTTCAGAAAGCAATGGTAAACTACTGAAAGCATACTTACCCAGAAATCACAAACAGCTATTAATGTTGGAGTTGAATGCGACGTCCTGTAAAGGATATACAGTTAATTTGTGTTCGCACCATGGGGCTTATGGTGTTGCCCCATAGTGTTAGACCAATTGCCACTGGGTGGCTGATGTGGTTAATATCTGGTCAGTCGCCCGTACTCCCTGGGACATGGCCTGGGAGTTATTATCAGCTGGATGGACCTGGCAGTCTAGGTCAATGAAACGACAAATCCACGCCTCAGCGGGAGATACAAACAGAGGACTCTCGGGCATACAGGTTAGCAGGCTAGTCATGACCCAGCCGCGGCTCCCTGTGTCCACATATCACACAGTACACATTTAAACACGGCAGTTGGAATTCCAAAAGAGTCTGCCGAATACACAACTCTACTTAGAAATGTTTAAAAAAAATAAAACGTACCCACATTAATATATGTTACACGTATGAATCTGCCAAACATACTTGTGTATTGGTGCCAGGAGTTCTTGTAGCGTGTGAGAATGTCATCAACAGGAAGTCACTCACGTCATAATCGTATCCGACTCTACTACCATGCTACAGGAAATGGCATAACATAAATAAACACACATAGGAGAAGAAGGAAGTAGAGATATGGTTTGATACGAATTCTGTCCGTATTCCATAGTTGTAGGTTCATCTGTATGATCGACATGGCTAATGAAGACACTTTTTTGGAGTGTCTAGTTGGTCATGCGTCGAAGTACACTTGTTACTGCACCGAGGCGCTGCCGTCATTTGGAGGTGACAAGTTCGAATCCCGGTCGGTAACTATAGTTTTCAAATTTTATGTTGTCCAGTGCGTCCTCTAGTCTCTACTTCCTTCTTCTCCTTCTATGAGCGCCAAAGAATACTATGTGTCTTTATTTATGAACTGTCTCTGTGGCCTCACAGATTTACCAACATTGATTTGCTGTGTAATACGTGTACAGGAAATCGCAACCGGCACCTTCCGCTCCGTATTGATAGAAAGCATTCGGAAGTCGCACCTCACATCACTCACCTGGATGTACACACCTGGACATCACTCACCTGGATGTACACACCTGGACATCACTCACCTGGATGTACACACCTGGACATCACTCACCTGGATGTACACACCTGGACATCACTCACCTGGATGTACACACCTGGACATCACTCACCTGGATGTACACACCTGGACATCACTCACCTGGATGTACACACCACTCACCTGGATGTACACACCCGGACACCACTCACCTGGATGTACACACCTGAGCATGGGGGAGTAAGGGGTGATCAACGTGCAGAAGATCTGGCTAATAATGCACCAATACACACCGGAAGAAGCATGGGCAGGGCCGATATATTCCTGCAGTACGGACTCATTTGGCGGTTACTGACGAGACACCGACTCTAGTCCGACTGCACAAACTGAGAGTAAAGTCTGTCAAATACTTCAATGTTGCCTTCGTGAGGAAGAAATGAGATACCATTATCAACTCTTTATTTTAACAGTGAGCAGTAATACTCTGGGATGGCTGCTGCATCGGGGAACACACATTGTTGGACATGGAAGTTTGCCCTTGTCTTGTTAGATGGGTCGCGTCAGTCCTTTATGAGCGTAAGAATGCACTGCGCATGGGTTCCTGGACTTCTGACCCCTGTACTATTACACCTGGGTTGCCGCAGGAACCTGCCTTGTCCCCAGTGTTCTTTAATGTCTACACCAGCACAATCGCAGCTATTGAGACACCAGGTGTGGGTAGAATCTTGACATTTGCAGATGATGTGCTGGTGTACAGACAGAGCAGAGACAGGACCAGTTTGGCGAAAGACTTACAGGTGGCAGTAAACCGGGTGGCAGAGTGGTGCAGGGACGCAGGGGCCATTATACACCCAGACAAGGCATCGGTTGTGTGGTACTCCCTGGATAACCGGACCGTCAAGGCAGATGTCCCAGGTATTATGTTGAATGGATGTCCTCTTAGTCGAGAGAGTAAATTGGGTATCACCGTTGACAGGTGTTTGTCTTTTAAGGATCACGTGGAGGCTTTGATGGTGAAAGATGGTAGGGGACTTAATGCATTGAGGGCTATGGCAGCAATCGGGGTAGATCAGAGGATGCTTTACAGGCTCTTTCAGCAGTTAATAATTTCTGTCATTGAGTATGGTTTGGGGCTGCTGACAGTATCAAAGAGCCAGCTTTAAAGGTTGGAGCGCATACAGAATGCTGCCATGCGGTTAATCCTGGGGTGCACAAAGGACACACCAATTATATGCATGAGGCATATCCTGGCGCTACCAACAATGACGGATAGGCATAGAGTCCTTCAGGCCAAATGAGAGTTGCCGCAGACAGGGATCACCCACTGCATGCAGCCATAGATATAGACAAGGGTCATAGACTAAGACGAGGCAGATCCTGGATGGCACAGGCAGAACTTTCTATAAGTCAGGTGTGTGAGCTAGAGATCATTAATCATGAATGAGAGTGGGTTGAAGTTCCGGAAGACATGACGGACTGGCACAATGTAGTGATGTCGGTTCTTAACTCAACTCAACCGAGCAGGCCTGAAAATCTCCATTGCGCAGTGACTTCGTTCGACGTAACATAACATAACATAACATAACATAACATATCATAACATAACATAACATAACATAACACAGTATAACATAACATACCATTACATAATATAGCATAACATAGCATAACATAACATATCATAATGTAGCATATCATATCATAACATAGCACAGCATAACATAACATAACATACTATAACATAACATAACATACTATAACATAACATAACATAGCATAACATAACATGACATTGAACTATGAAAGGAAGCTGGACTACTTATCGAAAAATGCACGTGCACTGAAAGGACACCTTCACAATGTAAACCTAACCAAGCTTGTAGCAGTGAATGTTTTGTGTTAGTATTTCACTAGGCTAAATCCAGGATCATGATCAGCATTTTATGATACAACAAACATGAACATTGCCATGACCTAATCAGTTGTCTTCTCATGCTGTCCATTTCTGTCACAAATTGAACATCCCCGCAGTGGGCCAGGTCTCCAGCTGTCGTTGACTCACACAGATTGTGCCACAGTGACCATCAGGCAATGTCTCCAGCTGTCGTTGACTCTCACAGATTGAACCACAGTGACCATCAGGCAATGTCTCCAGCTGTCGTTGACTCTCACAGATTGAACCACAGTGACTATCAGGCAATGTCTCCAGCTGTCGTTGACTCTCACAGATTGAACCACAGTGACCATCAGGCAATATCTCCAGCTGTCGTTGACTATCACAGATTGAACCACAGTGACCATCATACCAGATCTCCAGCTGTCGTTGACTCTCACAGAATGAGCCACGGTGACCATCAGGCCAGGTCTCTAGCTGTCGTGACGCTAACAGATTGAACCTACCCCCAGTGACCATCAGGCCAGGTCATCATCATGGACGTGTACAATAGTTTGGTCTCTTGTCTAAAGTTTTTCGACCAAACCAGACGGGTTCTTGGTGTAGTGTGGTCTCTTGTCTAGAGTTTGTCGACCAAACCAGACGGGTTCTTGGTGTAGTGTGGTCTCTTGTCTAGAGTTTGTCGACCAAACCAGACGGGTTCTTGGTGTAGTGTGGTCTCTTGTCTAGAGTTTGTCGACCAAACCAGACGGGTTCTTGGTGTGGTGTGGTCTCTTGTCTAGAGTTTTTCGACCAAACCAGACGGGTTCTTGGTGTAGTGTGGTCTCTTGTCTGCGGTGTGTGAACAATAGGAGATAGAAAACACACCATGTATATTTACCGCAGTGTTAAAACGTGTGTAAAGAAGTCCGGTGACTGTATTGCGGAAATACGTGTATAGTTTGTTTCAATGTTCACAGTTACTGGACGACATCAGAAAGAAGACACACGGTGGTCACCGTCGATTGATTGTACTTTTGGACAGAAAAAAACAACAACAACAAATAACTGGTACTTACAGTAGTTGGGCCTCTCTTCCAAAGGCTTTGGACTAAATATAAGTCTGGAATATGGGACGAAGACGTCTGAGTCAAGACGGTATGACATGATGAGGTTAATGCGAGCATTCCACGGAGATTTTCCATCTTGGGGGAAATAATGACAACCAGTTGTGAACAAGGAAGCAAAGAAGACTCAAATAAATAGGAACATTAAACAATTGAAGTGGATATACACGTAAAAACAACCACATGTAGTCATTCACATCTTCATAGACTTTCCTGTTGTGAGCGTACAGTTTATTGGATGGCCTGTATATTACACTCATGTCTACCTAGGAAGTGTAGGGATACTTTATGTCTTGTTTGGGCTTTCCTATTATGCTATCAGGAGAAGCGGAATATAGAACGAACGAACGAACGAATAAACTTTACTTTTGAAGTGTTAAGAATTGGGCATGCAGGCAGGTATGACATTATGCCCTTCTTATATCTCTACTCTCATACATTATGTCATGCATACATCACGTATGAAGCTAATCTTTGACAATCACAGAACAACATGCATTAAAACGCATGGAACGTGTGCAATAATCAGTAATGCATGACTCAGTAAAAGTAATAATCACAAATTATAATTACCTAAGGTAGGTGTAACGTACCACAGTTAAGGGAATGTTTGTCATACTGATTCTCATTTGATATAATTATTAATATTTTGTTTTTGTTGTTTCTTATTTTAGGGGGCGATGTAGTCTGTACTGAGATAGTGTTCAAACAGGTTGCGGTTGCATGTATCGTGATTGATGGTGTCTTTGATTTCTTGTGGAAGATTATTCCACAACTGGGCGGCAGGCTATGCTGAGCTTGTTTTGTATAAGTCTATCCCCGGTTACCGGGGTAGGGGTATCCCCTATCAAAGTAGATAGAAGACGCCTCCTTTCCTCCGTTAGTCTACGGGACCCCCTTAGGCAAGGTGGAGCACCCGTTTAGCCCCCTATCAGGGTTACTTGAAGCCATGGAAGCAGGTGATGGCTGGAGTGTGAGAGCTGCCAACATATTGTTGTTGGTTATGGTCTGCATTCTGCGGCGATAGATAGATGATCTCATCAGTAGAGACAATGGCTATTGCCACCGACTAGTTGTCAACGTCCTAGAGACCTAGGGAAATGAAACTCGGGTTCAGACAGGCAACAAACTCCATTCTGATACTTTCTGATATAATTTATTAACAGTAATCTGGCGAAGAATGGGTTTCGCAGCCAGTTACAATATTTGCGATATCACAGGAGTTCATAACAAAGCAATCATACACATAACCATCACAGCAAAACTCTATCAACTATCTTATAATCAACAATCCTTAAATACACTTGGTTTCTATCTATCAAGTCCCCCTTAAGCTAAACCCTCCTTCGTGGTCGGAATCCAGTCGCCGTCTGCCCTTCGACGTGTGTCGGGCGGACACGGGGTGTAACTCTCTTCGAGCTTCTCGTGGCACAGGTCCTGGCACGCTGTAGGCGGGTTCCACCTGTGTCCACGGAGATGTAGGCAAACTGACCCATCATTCTCGAAGGCTCTAGATTGTTCGAGCATTCGAGTGGTTCTGTTTCCTTCCTTTATATTGGGGTTATATCCCTTCTATAAATCCCTTCTAACTTTATGTCCATACCTACTCCATGTGAGACTTTGACAGGGTTCCCCTCCCCGCCGTTCTTGTGGGTTACTATATGCTAATTAGTCTGTACTAATTCTGTCATAGGATCACATGAAGTTGGTGGTTGTAGTTTCGTGGATGGGAACTTAGCAATCTATATACTTGCACTAATAACTCATGTATTTCCCCGTACACCAATTCAGGGTGATTGCTGAAGAGCTCCTATCTCTTCCATATTCCTAAACATGCTTATCCGACCGAAGTTCCCTGACACTTACAGTTGTATTGCAACCGCGCCCTTCTCAAGTATCCATATGATACCAGGATATTGAACTCTGTATTAGAGAGTTTCAACAAGACGAATTGTCTTGGCTTATTTAAGAACACCTGCAATTCTTGTCCTGAATGTGTATTTTGATACACTTTTACTTCCGTATGTTTTATAGTGCCCAATATATATATATATATATACCTTTATTTTCTCCCAAGTAACTACTTATGGTCTTGTTTGCCTGTTAGTGTGTTTATTTCCTCTGTACTTGCTGTAATAAAGTGTATGTGATTTACTTGTTAGTGTTTAGTTTTGTGAGTGTATGTTTTACCTAATGTGTAAAGTGTGTGTTACGTGTGTGTATGTGGTGTGTAGTATACTTCTAAGCGTCACGAGTTGGAGTATCCTTTATCATGAATTACGCCATTTGTGTAACGCATGAACAGGGCATTCAAACAGTGATTCTTAGAATAAACCTATTCTATTTAATACTAAACATGTATACACAATTTCAGACAAGTGTTACATTTTACATCAAAACGCAGACAAATTAAAATGAATACTTTTTGCGTACAATTTGTCCGCTCAGTATATCGCTCTCTCATTTAATTCATTTACTCTCTGATTCGTACACCTTTCATTCAACATAGTATTTTGTTAAAATATACAAATTAAGTTGAGGTAAATGTTGTCGCCCTTAGAAAAAGAAAAACTTAGGCGATATCTTATATTTAAAGCGCCAAGTACTATTTGTACTGGTGATAACAAATGGTTTATAAGTTAAATTGAAACAGTTTTTAGGAAGCAAATTTTAAACATGAATGAAATGTTTATGACATATTATGATAGAAAATGAAAAATTTACATGTTCACATATTTGATGTATATAGTAATGCAACAATGTAATACATATTTAACTAATAAATTAAACTTAATTAAATCCATCGACGATCCGTGTGTTGTCGTTCTTTGTCCGTGTGTTTTTCAAATAATGTTACCGTTCATGGGTAACGTATTGGTGTCACAGTTCCGTGTTGTTGTTTCTCATATGTCGTAATAGTCATAATATATCGTTGCGGTTATGTGCGATGTTCTGTTCCGTTAGTTGGCGAAGTCCATTAATTTCACTCGTATGCAAAGTTCTTAATATTCACATGGTAACTTTTATGTTCTATGGTTGATGAAATAAATTCACAACTCTTAATATGCACAGTTCGGATTGTTTATGCTGCACTGCTAATTGCCAATGTGGCGTAATACAAACTTAGTGGTTCTAAAATTTTGAGTTATCTAATGTTTCATGTTTGTAATAACTATAAGTAGCGTATTGAATAGGCTGTCGACATTTCTGCAGTTCTACAGTAAGTGTAGAGGTACACTGAATTTTATGAAACAGAATAAATTATAACAGCTTATCATATGGCAACTAATCAATGTAAATAGTGTCAATCTGCTGGTGCATTGGGTAATCTTGATAGAATATCAGCAATTAAGTTATCTGTGCCTTTAATATGATGGATTTCAAAATCGAAATCCTGTAACAAAAGGCACCATCTTGCCAATCTGTGATTATTTGGCTTGCCTTCTCTAATGACCAGCAGTGGCGAATTATCTGTGAGGACAACGAAGTGGGTGCCAAGAAGGAACTTACGTAGTCGGAGAACACAGAAAACCAAACTTAAGGCTTCCAACTCAGCTGTGGAATACCTGGTTTCCGCCGCTTTCAATTTCCGGCTGACATACAGGATTGGATGTTTCACGCCTTCATATTCTTGCATTAGACATCCTCCGATCGCGATAGCACTTGATTCTGTGGTTAATATAAATGGTAAATCTATGTTTGGTAATCTGAGTATGGGTGGATTGGAAAAAATAGATTTCAATTTGCAAATTGCATCCTCTAAACTGATACTCTTACATAGTTTATCTGGTTGACTTTTGGTCAACAAATTTGAAAAAACTGATGTGATTTCTGCCAGTTTGGTATAAATTTGGCATAATAGTTCACGAAACCTAAAAGACCCCTGACCTGTTTTTTTTTGGTAGTTGGTACTTGCAGGTTCAGGATTTTTGATACAATTCTGTCATCTGTGAGTAGTTTACCTTCTGCAATTCTATGACCTAAGAAGTCGATCTGTCTATAAGCTATTTCAACCTTGGAAGGTATGATAGTTAGTCCAAAAAGAAGAATTTGATTGAAGAATTGTCGAAGTGTTTCTAAATGAGAAGTCATGTCGGTAGAATGGATACAGATATCATCTATATAAGACTGTACATCATTGATGCCATGTAATAGAAGTCTTGTTAATCTAACAAATGTGGCAGGTGCGTTTTTAAAGCCAAAAGTAAGATATCTCCATTCATATAAGCCCAACGGTGTTGAAAATGCGGTTATATGCATTGAAGAGGGAGATAATGGTATCTGCTAATATCCTTTCGTCAAATCAAGTTTAGAAAAAATTGATGATTTGGACATATTTAAAATAAGGTCTTCACAACTGTACATCGGTTCCGCGTCCGTAGTTGTTACTACGTTGACTTTCCTGTAATCTATGCATAAGCGGATGGTTTGGTCTTTTTCTTCACGAGGACGATTGGTGAAGAGTACTCGGACATAGATTTTTTGATTATTTTGTTTCGTTCTAAGTCTAATATTTCCGTGTCAAGATTTGACCTATAATGTAGTGGAATCGAGTATGGTCTACACTTGATAGGTGTTAAATCTGTCAAGATGATAGAGTGCGTTATTTTGTCTGTACGTCCAGGTCGGTTTGAGAAGATAGTTTTATAGTCGTTAAGAAGAGACAGAATGTCTTGTCGTTGCTGTTGTGTGACAGTGTTGGAATATTTTTATGTCCTGTACTGTACCGCTGTCGTTTGTGATAGGTACAGGATTTTCAATGTTGTCTATGTCAGTCTGATTTATTACTGATACTACTGTTTGTAGATTGTCCTCAATGTCACTGTCGTCATCGTCAAGAATAATCGTTGCTAATGTGTTGTTGACTTCGTCGTCTTCGTCGTCAAGAAAAATTGTCGCTAATGTGAAATTGTCTTCATCGTCTTCGTTGTCAAGAGAATGTGTCGTTAACGTAGATTTGTCTAGATCCTCGTTTGTAGTAGTGTCGTTCAGAAGTCTGGTTGGAGCTGTCGTTTCGTTTTGGTTGTCGTTCTTGTCAGTCTGGTTATTGTCCCCTGTTTTCTCTGTCTGGTTGTCCATGTCACTGTCGTTTCTGGAATAATATGGTCTTAACATGTTTACATGGAAAATATTCAATTTGCCATTTAAAGAAATTTCGTAATCAACTTCCGAAATTCTTTTGGTAACTCTAAATGATCCTGCCAAGAGGTTGATAGTAAATCTCTCTTGTCAGGTAATAATAACAACACCTCTTGGTTGGGTTGTAATACAATAGTTCTTGCACCCTTATTGGCGTATTGCCTGTATATAAAGATGTTCTGGCAATTATACAGGATCTGATGATTTTGTCTCTGGTGTTAGTGACTAAATCATAGGTGGAAACTGGTAATTGGGTGTTTACGTGTTGTGATATCATGTCTCTGTAAATAGAGGGAGGTCCTCTTGGATTTGCTCCATATATTAATTCAAAGGGAGAGAACCCAGTGCTCGAATGTGGCACTTTTCTATAAGCGAACAGCACCGTTGGGAGAAGTGTATCCCAATCGGCTGGATTTTCAGCTGTCCATTTGGCTAACATATGGTTTAGGTCCCCGTTAAATTTTTCGCAAATTCCGTTCGCGGATGGTCTGTAGGGGCTTGTAAAACATTGTTTTATGCCGAGTAACTTAGTTACGATTGAGTGGCATTAAAGATGAATTGCGTCCCTCTATCTGATATTATTTTCTCCGGAAAGCCAAAACGGGAGAATATTTGTAAAAATACATCCGTCACATCTTTAGAGGAGACTGATTTTAACGAAATCATTTCTGCCCACCTTGAACAAAGATCAACACGTGTAAAAATGTAACGATTTTCTCTGTTTGAACTGTGGTTTAAAGGTCCCACTAAATCAACCGCAACTATTTGAAATGGTCTTGAGGCAGTTGTGGTTGATTGAACTTCTGCAGTAGGGTTTTTTCTCCTTTTTAATTAATTTCTGACAGAAGCCACAAGATTTACAATAGTTTTTTATGTGCTGACAAAATTTAGGCCAATAAAATTGGCTCAGGACGCTGGCCCTGGGTTTTTCGTATCCCATGTGACCCCCGAAAGGTGAGTCGTGGGCCATGTGAAGCACTTTATCACGATGTATCTTAGGTAATACCACTTGTTGTATTGTGGCTTGATTTCTGGTATATAACCTGGTTAAAATATTGTTATTTAGTGTGAAAGTCCAAGAAGCGTTTTTCGTCAATTTTGGTTTTAATCCTACCAGTCGGAAATAATGCGAAAGGGTTGGATCAGGTTTATGTTCTTGGATAAACTCAGTGGTGGTAATTTCGGGTGAAATAATTTGTAGCGACTCGTGAAGTTGTTCGTCGTGGGTTTTGTGAGTCATTTGTCTTGTCACTACATTGGCGTATTCTGTCTGTTGTTGCACATTTACAGGTTCACAATTTTGTTCTTTGATGGCATCCTCCATTCGAGGTTTTATGCTGATGGTTTCATTGAAAGATTCAACCACCCCTGTGTTGTGCACCTCCATGAATTCGTTTGGAATTCCGTCATTGGTGGTCTCCCTTATGCTTTTGGCAGTTTGAGAATAAAATTGTGTTCTTTTGTTCTGGGATCACTGCTTGATGTTTGAATGCAGTTTTTTTCGTTCCCATTCTTTGATATCTTCTTCAGAACAGGATTTTATGTTGGGAAGATACCCGAGAATAATATCTGCGCACGGATTTTCTAACACCACGTACAGCACTTGTCCTGACACAAAAGGTGTTTGAATTTCGGCCAGTGCCAAGGGGTATCTTTCGATGGTACCTGCGAATGTACGATATGTCACATAGTCGTGTGTGTAGTCTTTGTCATTAATTAAAGTCTTTTTACTGCCAACCAGAGTCGCTCCGCTATCCCGCATGACTGTACAAAGTTTGTTATTTACAATACCTTTTACAAATTAATTTATTTACCGAAATGTCCATGTTGGAGTCAATTTCCATTTGTTTAACTTTTAATTGTGTTTGCGTTTCTATTTCCTTTTGTTTCAAAGCTAATTCTAGTTCTAACTTTTTTGTTTCTGCGTTTAACTGAGCTTGTTTGCTAGCAGCCTCGATTTCTAGTTTTTTATTCTCCGCTTCCATTCTTTTATCTTCAGCCTCCAGTCGTTTTTGTTCCTTTTCGGCTGCCCTGTCTTCTCTCGCTATGTTTTCGGAATGCGGTTTTTGCGCCCATTCTGACAGTTTGTCTGCAGTATAGCCTAATTTAAGTCTTAACTCAATACATTGTTCCAGTGTTGACATTTTGTAAATTTAGTTAAATTTAAATTTTTAGAAGTTAATTCCCTTTGGAAATAGTTTGGGTGTACAACAATTGGTTATGTCCCTTAATGTTTACATATACACCTTCTATAGACTAAATTCAAATGGTCATGAAATTTGCATGTATATATATACTAAATTGAAATACATAGAAAAATGTTACATCAATGCAAAAATGTGAGTATCGTTTAGGGATACAATAAGCATGAAACCTATGGGACTTATCTGATTTACTGGTTTCTTTGCTGTAGTGTTGTTGATTGGTTCTCCGGTTCTTTCGCTACTGCTGGAGAACAATTTACATGCACACAACTTTTCGCGGAATAATCTGTCGTTGGAATGAAAAAGATTAGTATTTTGTCACAGTTATTGTCCAGTCATGTCAATGTTAAATTTTATAAACATGGTTTCTAAGTATCTTTTCTAGAGGGACTACGATAGTTTATGAACAGATGAGAAGATAGTCGCTGTAAACTTGAGACTTTGTCGTGTATGAATGTTAATCTATTTTACTTGGCAAAACCAAGAGCTGTCGAGAAATTGAAGTAGAATTTAATCGTCTTGAGCTTGCCAAAACCGGCTTGAGCCCCCAAATAGCCTGTCAACGTCCTAGAGACCTAGGGAAATGAAACTCGGGTTCAGACAGGCAACAAACTCCATTCTGATACTTTCTGATATAATTTATTAACAGTAATCTGGCGAAGAATGGGTTCGCAGCCAGTTACAATATTTCCGATATCACAGGAGTTCATAACAAAGCAATCATACACATAACCATCACAGCAAAACTCTATCAACTATCTTATACTCAACAATCCTTAAACACACTTGGTTTCTAGCTATCAAGTCCCCCTTAAGCTAAACCCTCCTTCCTTTTTGTCGGGCGGACACGGGGTGTAACTCTCTTCGAGCTTCTCGTGGCACAGGTCCTGGCACGCTGTAGGCGGGTTCCACCTGTGTCCATGGAGTTGTAGGCAAACTGACCCATCATTCTCGAAGGCTCTAGATTGTTCGAGCATTCGAGTGGTTCTGTTTCCTTCCCTTATATTGGGGTTATATCCCTTCTATAAATCCCTTCTAACTTTATGTCCATACCTACTCCATGTGAGACTTTGACACTAGTACAGTCACTTTCCAGAAGGAAAGCAACGACAAACTACCTTCTGCAAACTTTCCAAGAAACCATAACAACCATGGAAAAAAAATACATCATAAGAAATATATCTGATGGTGAGACCCCTTCGCCAGGCAGATAAGATAATACTGGGGAAGAGTGTGCACAGGGACCAGTACTAGTAATCGTGATGACGGATTTAATGCCGACGGTTTTACCAAGGAAATCCCACGTGTCAGACTAAGATACAAAGTGAAACTAGGAACGTGGAATGCGATATGTCTGTATGAGGAAAAGCTTAAAGTAGTATGTGATGAGACTGAGAGGTTAAATATTCAAATTTTAGGAATTATTGAACATCGCTGGAGAGGCAAGGGGCATCTTACAACTGAAAATGGAAGTCTTTTCATTTATTCTGGTAGAGACGTCGGAGGCCAGATGAGAGTTGCATTGTGTTTAGATAAAATAACTGCAACATCTTTAATGGGAATTAATCCAGATAGTGATAGAATCCTCAATATCAGACTTAAAGGCCGTCCAAAAAGACAGCTCTCATACATAAATATGCACCTACTTCAATAGCAGAAGAGAAGGAAATTCAGATATTTGCAACACACTGCAATACACATTAAATAAGATTGGTCATAATGACATAACAATAATAATAGGAGATTTTAATACAAAAGTAGGTACAGAAAGATCTGAAAATGAAAGACACATTTTGGGAAAATTTGGATTGGTAAATAGAAATGATGCAGGTGAAAAAATTAATTGAATAATGCATAGAAAATGGTTTAACGATAGCCAACACACTTTTTAAACAACACCAAAGAAGACTCTTTACTCGGAAGTCCCCGGACACTACTACCAAAAACCAGATGGATTATATTTTAATACAAAGAAGATGGAGATACCATAATGATGCATAACATCGACAAAAGCCCCACGAAGTGCAGTTTTTGATACAGATCATCTGTTGCTAGAAGCAGATCTGAAAGTAAACCTCAAAAAGCTTACCCGAAGACCAAGGCTGCTTCGTTTTGATCTCACAAAAATACCAGATGCATACAACGTAGAAGTGAAGAATCGTTTTGGGGTCTTAATGTCTGTACAAGAGGAAATGACACCTGACGAACCGGCAGTACAAACTAGAGCTATCTTGATAACAGCAGCAAAAGATTTAATTCTTACAAAGACTAAGCAAAATAAGTCATGGATTAATCAGACATATTAGAATTAATAAAATAACGAAGGGAACTGAAAGAGAAAGGAGGAGAAACCGATAACAGTAGGCTTTAACACGAGTGTACATGATTGTTGTATTAAAATAGAGCGATATCATAAGAATGGAAGAGATTACGAAATGTTCAAAGAAATTAAGTTATTGACAAGAAACGTTCAACCTCAATTAAATGTTATTTGTGACAAGTTGGGAAACACCTTAACAGAATCTCGACAACATCTGAAAAGATGGCAGGAATTCTGCAGTGGAATGTATGATATGAACGACTGTGGGGATGTGAATGAGATACATGAGCCAATGACAGCAGAGACAGAACCTGAAGCCTCATTAGATGAAATTGCATGTGCAATAAAGAACCCGAAGAAAGGTACATTACCTAGATGTGATGAAATACCAGCTGAACTAATTAAAGCGGGAGGAGACGAAAGCATATACATCTATCTCGCAATATTTAAAAAGATATGGAAATATGGTATGTGGCCAAAAGATTGGAAGAGAACTATCTTCATTCCAATACCAAAATTAGGCAACCTGAAATTATGCGCCAACTATAGAACTGTTGCCCTGATCAGTCATGCAAGTAATATTCTACTACAAATCTTAATGGGAAGTCTTCGTAAGAAAATGAAAGAAGAGATTAATGTGGTTCAAGCTGGATTTAGACAAGGAAGAGGAACAATGTAATAGCATTATAGGATTCGGTATGGTGAAAGTATTCTGTCTGGCTTGAATTTCGAGTGCAGTAGTTATGGGTGGTCTACGCGTTCCTGTAATGGTTGTGTGTTATGTCATCTCTGGGTATGTGATATTCTTGGCGAGCAAGCTGGTATTCAAAGTAGAGATATGTGTGTGATCTTTATAAATGCGCTTTATCGGTGCACCTGCCCGTGATGTATAGTATTGTTTTGTCTTTCTTCTATATCCTGGGATGCAGAGATGGCTTAAACATTCATGTTTAGTCTTTCCTAGTCTACCCTGGTTTAGAGGACTCATACAGTAGTATTTAGTCTTTCCTCTTCTATCCTAGAGTGTAGATGTACACTGTAGTCCTGTCTGGCGTGTCTTCTTCTAACTTCGGCGTATTGTGACATTGTTCGCCCAGTCCTCTGTGTCGGCAAAGGGATCACTATTTCTTATGTAAAGTTTGTTTTGTTTTTGTTATCGCGCTCGCTCGCATTTGAACTCGAGCGTAGTCCATACACGCGACTTCTAGTAGCACTGGAATTTCGCGTGTGGATTAATTATTCCTATTGTCAGTGTTCCTCGCCATCAGGCAAACCCACTCTGATTTCAGAGGTACTTGTAAGCTACGTCACCAAGCCAAGGACGAGAAGTTAACATTCTTGTCCAACTGATCGGTGTAGGGGTTTAAACCCCGATCTCAGCATCAGCGCACACGGTGTTTAAGAAGGAGCGCTCTTGTCCATTTGGCCAAGTTGAATTCCTTGTCAGATATTACATCTTTCTCCTCCATCATCTCGGAATGTTGGCCGACGCTCATCAAACCCGATACCCCACATTATGCCAAAGGGTTTGGGTAGAGGAGCACATTTGGGAGGGTACAGGCCTTATCCCAGTGCAACGAAATGCAACCTAAAGACTAAATGTCATGGCAGGGCAGACCAGGTCCTAAGCCTTGTTCGGCAACTCTTCTAGGATCGAAGCTCCGACAATCGGTCAGTTAGAGCATTGTTTTACTAATCCGGCGGCTTCTGCAACTTACCTTGTTCCAGATATATTGGCAATGCTTTTCCTCTGATGTAAACTAGGCAGACCGAGAGAGGGATCATGCTGCATTGGCATCACATGGTCTCTATAATTCAGTCCAGGCTTTGTACTATGGAGAGGTATAACATTCGCTATCGCCATGAGATGTAGCTTTTATGCCTTGTTCGAAGCACAAAGTAAAACACTGTGAAGACGGCAGGTGCCACTGACATATATCCACCCAACTCACTCCAAGTTGTCATTATCGTTTGCTGTCTCATGCAGCTCCTTCCATGTCCTCCAAATATTATTCAACCCTGTCTCTAGTTCTCGTCTCCGTGTTTTCAGATCTCCTTAAATTTCTGTTGCCATGCTGGCTCCAGATAAAGGACTTTCTAGGTCAACTATCCAGGAGAGTTCTTACCTCTTGATTCACTCTGTTTGCTCAGCTCTCTTCGTGAGCTCCACAACTGTGATCCCGTCTCATCCACCTCATCTTGTTCCCCTTGTACCTTCCGTGTCGATGTGAAGTATACACAGCGGGACAGTGCCCGTTTATGAGCTTCATATATCGTGATTCCCATGGGCTCTGTTATTCCCACTGTTCATTTTTACATGGTTAGTCTTTTCGTCTGGTTCCATTTGATCTGTACATCATCACCTGTTGTGGTACACTGCCAGCCGGCAGTCTAGCCATATGGCCGAACCATCCATCCTGCTGTCCTCCAATAAAACACAGCCTTGCCACAACCCCCATTTCCGATCCTCTCCTCCCCCCGACACACCGAACAGTCCTCTCAGGAATCCCATCTTCGTTATTGCAATTTTTCACCTCTCTACCTCCGCCAGATTTGACATTGGCCGCACAGAGCCCTCAATAAGACCAAACAGCAGAGCGCCTCACCACATCCACTGACACATGCCTGCCCTCCAGGACTGGCGTCGCCTGCTCATTGAACTGGTTTGTACCATTGCATTGTGATTCTGTGACACAATTGTAATCCTGTTATTCCGCACAAGCAGCAATTAATGCGTGTGTGTAGTCTATTAGTAATTGTATTAGCGTGCGATCCATATAAAGCTAACGATTTAGCGTTAGAGTTGAATATCCTACATTTGATGCTACGTTTAGTTCTTTAAACTGTCACACATTTCACAGTGCTATGAAAATTCCTCTTAGTTCTGCATTCTTGTTTTGGTATCTTTATCCCTTCCCCAGAGTGATATATCTATTATCATTCCTTCCAGTATTGTCAATGATTCAGAAGCTTACTTAACTTTTTGACACAAACCTGCTTCCTACAGACTAACTTCGTCATTACTATTTTTGGATCGAATGTTCTGGAACGTGTCAGAGAAATGAGCACAGTGTAGCGTTACACATGCATTCATCTGACTGGTTGAATTAGCTAAATCTGGCGGTGGAAAGTTTGTAGAAAGTTTAAGCTGATACCGGCAGAATTGTAGAGCGTCATTTGGCCATGTAGGACTATTGAGGGACACACTGTTTTAGTGAATCTCCATATTTTGGATATTATTTTATTTATTCCTTGTGTTCTCTTCGGTGGTAAGCTCACCCCTTCATACTATAATTTGACGATACCAGAAGCAAATGTAATGAAGGTAACATGTTGTCCGGGTGTAAGATTGTGAAGCTGCGATTTTAACATTTCACTGAGAAAACCAGATTTCTCACTTTCTGAAAAGACTCCGGTGAATAGCCCACTGATGATTTTTCCAAGCTTAGATTCCATCTCTTGTGAATGGTATTTCTATATGCTATGGGAGTGCCGTTTCACTATGATTGCACATCATTAAACATTATTACTTATGCTGTATAAATTGTTCACTATAAGTTCTCATCATGTGCTGTGAATATTGTTCTTAAGAATTTGTATCTTGAACTATTGGGCACTTATTCGATGGGATTCCCCATTTTCACATCTTTTCTTGAATATGATATAAGAATATGAGAGTGAATGCAATGTTCTTTTGTCTGGGATTATTGCTCATGCGGTAAAGAATGATAGATAGATGGTGAATCATTCTGCACGACGTTGCACTCATTGCCAGCGTTGTTTCATTGCTGTAAATGACCTGACGGAATTTTATGATAAGTGTTCTGCCACACGTTTTCTGAGTGAATGCCATAATGTAGTTCGTTACTGAATTTCTGGCGCAACTGTAGTGCTTGCAAAAGGGACAGGAATTCGAATCACGTCTTTATCACCTTATCAGGCTGGGAAGGCAATTTCGTTTCGGTAGTCGAATCTTTGTTGATGTTATGAGATAGTTGCATATCTATCTGGTGATTCTCTCACTATTTATTATGATCATTATTTCATGAAAATATCTATGGTTTTCATCGTTTGCATATGTCTCACATTTGAATGTTGGGTTATTGTTGTTTTTTCCCCTGACTGCTGGAAGACAGCTGTTCTAATTTAACCCCAGTAAATGGGTGAGTCTAGCCCCATATATCCAATAAGGTGAAACCTAACTTCAAGAGGCAGCATCACATATATATTTAGATAGCAATATAGACACATTTGGGTGTGATTAGTGGAAATGAAAATATAATAATGGTTAGGGAATTTCCCGGGAGGAACAGGTTACCAATTCCTTCATAAGCCGCCATCATAATGAAATCTGGAAAAGAAAATGGCTCACTAACTCCAAGAGTGGAACAAAGACAGAAGTGTAATATCCCAACTCTAACGACTTTCTCCGTAATCCCGTATACCCACGCGGGGAACACATCTGTGTGAGATTCGGTAGCGCATAGCGTCACGTTGGCTACTTACGGGGATATGTGTGCCGGTCGCTTAGAAAGCAATGGCAAACTACTGAGCGTAATCTTGCCAAGAACATCAGCAGCAGCTAAAAAATTATGGTGTTGACTGCAACGTCCTGTAAGGGATATGCAACTTAAAAAAAAAAGAATAGGTATGAGTTAATGAATATGAAGATGAGAAGGGCACTACATGAAGAGTACATTCATTGGTACTTTGTAGGAATTGCAGACATGACATGTGATGATGAGATTTCATCCTGACGTTTTATCTCAACATGATGACATTAACTCATCATGACGTTTTGTCTCACCATGACGTCTTTATCTCTGCATGATTTCATTATCTCTTCATGACCTTTTGTCTTACCATGACGTCTTTACCTCAACATGACGTCGGTATCTCATCCTGATGTCTTGACCTCCTCATTACTTCTTTATCTCCTCATTACGTCTTTATCTCATCCTGACGTCTTCATCTTATCATGACGTCATCATTTCATCAAGACAATTGGATTTATTTCAAATGCATAGCTGTTGGTATTTGTATTGATATCACCAGAACTGAGTCATGTGGTTTGGGCTTTTTGCATCATGAACTTCGTCTCACTTACTTGGTCTGCTGATGACTGTTGAGTTGTTCGGAACCATGAACATATACCATGAGACGGTCATCTTCTTCATCACATCTGATGATTTGAGAAATTTGCCTTTTGGACATCCTAAAGAGTGAATCCTTGCTATATGGAATGACAGTCACTTTTTAAGCGACCATCGTCAAAGCATCTTCGCCAAAGTTAAGTGGTCCTTACAGTAGATTTACTATTCGTACCCATGATATTACGCTATGGAATTTGACTGTATATTAAAGAAACACCCGAGTATTTTCACCCAGGGAATTTTTGCCTGTTCCTGTTCATCATTTGGAGATGAAGTATATTTAGAGCAGAGACATTGTAAGAACTTTCTCTGATGGCTACCAGCAATGGACATTGATATATTTTAGTTACAAGACGAGTGTTTTTGTGAATCCATCCATTCGCTGGATTTAAAGGAGAACTCTACACAAACTCTTAACTGAGAACATTTATAGTTAGATATTAGAGGAAAGTGGATTATCATGATCTTATATTTGGAATGATTTTTTTTTTTCATTTTTGTTGCAACATGTGTTGAGATTTTTTTCAATAAGAAGATCACAGATCTCCCCGAAACCCCAGCATTCGTTCCAATATATTTGTTAATTTAGAACACCAGTTTGAGTCTATTCTTTGTTGAATTTGTTTTCAACATTTGGTTATTACAGTTGATACAACAACCATTGTTTATCATTTGTAGCGTGAGTAACAAGTGGCTGGGAAAACTCACGGGGGCAAATATTATTTACAGAGTTAAGCGTACTCCTTCGTGTCCTCGGTTAATTACAAAAGCTCGCGACGCCTTCCATAGGATAGCCTATCTACATATATCTTTAGAGTTGCGATATTACACTTCTGTCGTTGTTCCGCTCTTGGGGGTTCGTGAGCCGTGTTTTTTCACGCTTCTTTATGATCGCGGATGGTGGAATTGGTAACCCATTCCTCCCGGGAAATCCCATAAACATTATTATATTTTCATTTCCACACGCCACACCCATATGTGTTCTATATTGCTACCTAAATATATATGTGATCCTGCCTCTTGAAGTAAAGTTTCACCTTATTGGATATATGGTTCTCACACTTTTAAAGACCAGTCGAGACATGGTGGGTGGGTGTATCAAGCCAGAGCCTTATAATGTGTCGGTGAATAGCACCGGATCACGTTCATGTTCAGTCTCTTCCACTATAGAGGCATGTCCTGAGAATAGCACTGGTTCACCTGTGCTTAGAAGCGCATTTGACTTCTCCAATCTAACCTTGTTTCGCAAATCCCAAATGCTTATCTTAAATATTATTTATTTATATTATTTCCCATCTTCACCCGTGTGGTCTTTCCCAATTAATGCATAGATATAACATTGAGGATGTCGATTTCCTGCCGATGTTCCTAGGCAAAAGGAGGCAAGTTGTCAATTCAAACTCCTCATAACTTTCTGCATGGCGTCATCCTGCTTCCTGAAGCAACTCATTTCTTTCTAATTGGCCGAGTTCCCTTTCAATCCTTTTCTTTAAAAGGGTTCATGATTGGTTGGATTGTGCAACTAGTTTTCTATTGGCAGTCTCGCGCCAATCTTCCTTTATCGCCCCTTACGTCACAAATAGTCGTTTACAGTGTTACTATTGTTGCTCACAGAGGTAGTCCCTCGATAATATGCTTGTGCATGTCATATACTTGTTCTCTTTGTGGTGAAGGAATGGCGACCACGAAATCAGCTGCAGAAGATTTGGAAGTAGATTGTCTTGTGTTTAATTATTACAATGGACAGAGCGTCGGTTTTTCAGAAAGCCCTAGCAAACTACTGTACACCTAACCTTTTTAAACGGCAATTTGATTTAATAAATATTCTTGAGCCATTAGGTGGTGGGCACTGCAGTGATAGCAACAATAGTGTTCAATTCAGTCCAGTATTTACGCAATAAAATAAAATAAAATAAAAAAAACAGACATTCGGCCTCATTTAATCTGCTTCTTCGGCGTTGGTTATAACAGAGATCCGTTGTGTGTGTGTGTGTGTGTGTGTGTGTGTGTGTGTGTGTGTGTGTGTGTGTGTGTGTGTGTGTGTGGTGACTTTTGATCTTCTTTTTTATTTCTCTTTTTTACTTAGTCCTAAACTCAGGACAGGTTATATTGTTTCCCGCTGTGTTCGTCAGTTACGGTTGGGTCTTATGGGGCTCCCACTGATTAACATTTTCTTTATTACATTGAGTTGGTCCTATTGAGGACCCGCAAAACTCAGTAGTCTCCCCCCCCCAATCCCCCCCCCCCCCCCCAGTTATTCGTTGCACCCTCTACCAAGAATGGTCTCATTTAGTCCTCACAAAGACTGAACTCAATTAGTCCTCACAAGGACTGAAATTACAAAGTCGCCATAAGGACTGAATTCTATTAGTCCTCACAAGAGTGTTTTGGTAAGTGATTTACGTAGCTTTACACGGCACATGTAATGAGTGAAAGATAGACTAGATGTTATGTGTATGGAAGCAGTTTAAAGTCTTTGTTATGAAACTCACTGTATAACAAATCTGACCCTGAATAGATCGGAGATTCCCATCCTGAAAGGATGTAGGTCTGGTTTGGCCATCTCTTCGGGGGCTGGAAATCATCCGTGAGATCTCCTCCAAAAAATATGACCACCTCGGTGTCGATTGTCACAGGTCCGTCTGATATCGAACATTGTTTGACCTGACACGATGTCATATTGTAACCGTCTGTAGAAACCCAGAATGGGCGTTTGATGTACACGACTTTGAAGACCTTGCCAGGTTTAGGTTTCACATTCGGAGGGACGCATTGTATGTATCGGGACTTCTTGCATGCTACGACAAGAGACTTGTCAAAGGTCATCGTCGTTGTCGTGGATAATACATCCATCTCTTTCATCATGGTGACCGTTCGTTCTTTTGTGTTGTTGTTGTTGTTGTTGTTGTTGTTGTCGGATGGCCAGTGTAATGCCAAACGCTCCAGATGTGAGTACGTAAAGTTCACAAACTGTGACTTCATGACGCTGATGTCCGCAAAGTAAACGACGAATACTCCCAGCAGGCAGACGGCAACAAGAGTGCTGAAGACGGCTTTCCGTGAACTCGCTAGGGCGAGGCTTGTGCTTGGAAGGATAAATAGAGTAATAATGTTTTATTGATCAGTTGTAATAGATACACAAGAATACACGTGTTCCATCTCCACCATTTTCTGTTTTCTCTTCTCTTCCTTCTTCTTCCTCTTCCTTTCTCCTTCCTCTTCTTCCATTTCCTCCTCCTCTTCTTCTTTCTCCTCCCCCTTCCTGTTTCTTTTCATCCTCCTTCTTCTCCTTAATCATTCTATACCACCGCCTCCTCCACCTCTCCTCCACGTTCCTCCTCCTCCCTCCTTCACCACTTTCTCCTCCTTTTCCTCCTCCTCCTCTCCCAGTCTCAGATATCAACACAAATGCTACCACCAAACAAAATTATGACGTCCTAATGTCTCTAGGTGTCCAAAAACTTAACACCACCGAACTTCATGCCTATTGTCCTAGTGTATAGGACAGTCCTGCCTATTGTCCTAGTGTATAGGACAGTCCTGCAGCACGTAATAAGTAGGTGGAGGACATTTTCCCACGTCTGTACGTATAATGGATATATGGTGCAACACCAATCTTGTATAGACCAGTCTGTACTGGATGGGAGGTGTGGTCAATATCACGTGGTCACTTCTACTCCAAGGACATTTCATTGCAAGGACATGCATTAAAAAAAAAAAAAGAAACAGTACGGGGGGCTTCAAATGAAAACCTTATAAGTGTTATAGAAATTACAATAACCACGCCATTATCCTGTAACCTATCAATATTGATGTTAAGGATGTTAAACACGTGACATCACGATATAGACGGACACGGTAAAGTCATAAGAATAGTATAAAAATGGCCACCCTACGGTTTGACATGCATCATAGAGGATCAGCGTTCGGTTATCCCTTTTTTAATTTTAATCATTTAATTTAATCATTGAAGGATTATGTGGAACTATTATATGAACTATGTAGAAGTTTATACAACAACAGTGAATGCATAGTGAGAGCAACTGGAGGACACTCAGAACCCTTCACCATAAGATCTGGAGTACGACAAGGTTGTGTCCTGTCCCCTCTCTTGTTCATAACATATATAGACAACATATGTAAAGAAACCAGCCAGGCAGAGACAGCAAGAATACCGCATGACGAGAACACAGAAGAAGAACCATCTGCAAATCTAACCATTAGAGAACTCCTGTTTGCGGACGACCAAGCACTAATAGCAAAATCAGAAGCTGAATTACAAGACCACATGAATAGTCTAAACGAAATGTGTAGGGAACATAACATGAAAATTAGCACAAGCAAAACAGAGGTAATGACTATATCTAAAGAAGAACAAACAGCAACAATTCACCTAAACGAACATCCCTTGAAACAAGTAAAGAGCTTCAAGTACCTAGGAAGTATAATATCATCAAATGGCAGATCAGAAGACGAGATCGAAAATAGGTGCAATAAGGCAAATCAACTCATTGGACAAATGGCACCAATACTAAAGAACAAACATGTATCAATAACTACTAAGAAAGCACTTTACAACACAATCTTCCTACCAACTCTGTGCTACCAATGCCAAACCTGGACAATGACAGAAAAAGAGAAAATAAAAATCACAACAACAGAAATGAGGTTCTTGAGAAGAATACTCAACGTATCAAGAAGAGATAAGATCAGAAATGAAGAAATCAGGACTAAAGTGGGGGTTAAAGCTGCTCTAGATTCTATTAGAAAGCAGCAAGTCAAATGGTTTGGCCATGCAAGTAAGTTACCAGTCAACAGCATACCACTCTGTTTCCATCTGGTCTGTACATCATTGCTTGTTAACAAGCAATGATGTACAGACCAGATGGAAACAGAGGAAGAGGCCGACCACGTAAACGTTGGACGGAGGGAATAACAGAATCCATGGGAATGTCGATATACGAAGCCCATAACCGGGCACTCTCACGAAGTTTATACTTCACCTCGACACCGCAAGGTACAAGAGGAACATGATGAGATGAGATGAGATTGAAGGATGAACCCTATAGAAGTTCACCGGCGAATGAAGGTCCGGTATGGTGATGCAGGCCTGTCAGCCCAGCAAGGGTAAGAATGGAGAAGGCAGTGACTTCAGTGACAGACTGTTTACGACCGTGTCAGGGACACCGAGTAGTGACTCCAAAGTCGATTTTGCTACAGGAATCCAAGCACTTTATCGTCGCTGGAGGACTTTCATTGGACGCAGTAGTGACTACATCTAAAATTAATATATTTGTTATTTACGTTTTTAGAATATATTTAGTACACACACAACAATTTTTGAAGCCCCCTCATACTGATCACGGTTTGCCAGGCTTGTTTACATACATATGTAGGTGTACAAAGGATAAATTCGCTTTATTGCGCACTGATTATACATGCTTCATAAGAAGCATGTATGAAGCATGTATGAAGGGATAAAGAAAGCCTGTGGTCCAATGATCACAAGAAGTGCACCGCTGAAAACCTTGACTGGAGAAATCATCACTGATAAGAAACAGCAGATGGATAGATGGGTCGAGCACTATTTAGAGCTTTACTCAAGTGAGACCAAGCTAGCGGATGATGCCCTCAACGCCATAGAGGCCCTGCCAACTCTTGACCACCTGGACACACTTCCCACTATAACAGAAGTTAAGTGTGCTATAAATGAGCTTGCATCTGGCAAGGCTCCAGGTAAGGATGGGATTCCAATAGAGGTAATCAGGAGTGGGCAAGACACACTCGCTCTACAGATCCACCAGCTAATAGAGCTATGCTGGCGAGAAGGACAAGTCCCACAGGATTTCAAAGATTCAAACATCATAACGCTGTACAAGAACAAGGGAGATCGGAGCGACTGTAACAACTATAGGGGTATCTCACTTCTGTGTATTGTTGGGAAAGTATTTGCCAGAATTGTCCTGCGCAGACTTCAAGTCCTGGGAGATCAAGTCTACCCGGAATCACAGTGCGGCTTCCGTCAGAACCGGTCTACCATTGATGTGATATTCTCATTGCGATAGATGCAAGAAAAATGCCGGGAACAAAATCAGCCTCTGTTTATTGCCTTCATCGACCTCACAAAGGCATTAGATTTGGTCAGTCGTGAGGGTCTGTTCAAAGCACTAAAGAAGATTGGTTGCCCACCAACTCTTCTGTCCATTGTGGAATCGTTCCACACAGGCATGAAGGGTATAATCAAGTTTGATGGCTCAACGTCAGAAGAGTTTGAAATCAAGAGTGGAGTTAAGCAAGGTTGTGTATTAGCTCCCACCCTCTTTGGGATATACTTTTCACTTCTACTGAATTATGCCTTTCGTGATCAGGATGACGGTATATACATTCACTCACGCTCAGATGGTGGCCTCTATAATGCTCAGAGATTGAAGGCCAAGACCAAAATTATCAGGGTACTAATCAGAGAGTTGCTTTTTGCGGATGATGCTGCGATTACAACCCACTCTGAGGAAGAATTACAACATCTACTATCTGCATTCTCCAATGCTTGTTCTGAATTTGGTTTAACAATTAACAAAAAGAAGACACAGATTATGTCACAAGGTGCACATGGTGTACCATCAATCTTTATTGACGACGCCGAACTGGAGATAGTAGACCATTTTACATATCTAGGATCAGAGGTAAATAGCAAATTATCCCTCGATCAGGAAATCAACATCAGGATTGGCAAGGCAGCAACAACAATGAACATGTTAGCAAAAAGAGTCTGGGAGAACAGGAAGCTTACTGCCAAAACAAAAGTCCTCGTCTACCAAGCCTGTGTCCTTAGTACTCTTCTTTATGGCAGTGAAACCTGGACAACTTACTCACGCCAAGAGAAACGTTTAAACAGCTTTCATATGCGGTGTCTGCGAAGAATACTTGGTATTAAGTGGCAAGACAAAATCACAAATACTGAAGTATTGGAAAGATCAGGTTGTGTGACGGTGTATTCCATGCTCAGTCTTCGTAGACTTAGATGGATAGGACACGTTAGGAGGATGGATGATGGTAGAATACCAAAGGACATCTTTTTTGGTGAATTACAGACGGGTAGGAGATCTCAGGGTCGGCCTCTACTACGATACAAAGATGTGTGTAAGCGGGACATGATTGATACAGGCATTGATAATGCACATTGGGAGCACGTCGCCGCTGAACGTGTTGCATGGAGGGCAACTATCAGAAATGGAATAAAGACAAAGGAGAAAATGATTGCAGTTAAAGCACACACAGAGCGTGAGAGGCGTAAGATGGTGCAAAATGGTGCAAAATAGTGCTAATGACCATGTTTTCACATGCACCTACTGTGGGCAAACATTTGCAGCAAGAATTGGCCTTACCAGCCACACTCGCCACCGCCATGGGTCTTAGTTATTAAGCCTTTTTGAAGCACAATGTACCAAACTATCGTCTGTCAAGACGGAAACGTGCCAATCCAGATATGTATATATGTTCAACATACGCTGTTTTCTGCACATACAGAGACTTGCATATACGTCGTCTCTCTGTCTTCCTTTATCGCTCTCTCTCTCTCTCACTCTATCTCTCTTTCTCTCTCTATTTTTCACTCTCTCTCTCTGTTTCACTCTCTCTCTCTCTTTCTCTCTCTTTCTCTCTCTTTATCTCTTCTATCTATCTCATTCTCTCTAGATCTCTCTTTGTCTCGTTATCCCTTTCTCTTTCTCTCTCTTTCTCTCCCTCTCTCTCTCTCTCTCTCTC
>JACEFZ010001752.1:72500-82770 GCA_014155875.1 Cepaea nemoralis
CACTGGTAATAAGGAAAGCTAAATCACATGCAAATGTCAGTCCAATGCACAAGATGCAGCAGAACGTGTATGGAATACGCTTGAGTTCAAAGCGAGCCAAGGCAAACACACACACACACACACACACACACTCACACAGACATACAGACACACATACACACACACAGACATACAGACACACACACACACACACACACACACACACACTCACACAGACATACAGACACACACACACACACACAGACATACAGACACACACACACACACACAGACATACAGACACACACACACACACACAGACATACAGACACACACACACACACTCACACAGACATACAGACACACATATACACACACACAGACATACAGACACACATATACACACACACAGACATACAGACACACACACACACTCACACAGACATACAGACACACATATACACACACAGACATACAGACACACATATACACACACACACAGACATACAGACACACATATACACACACAGACATACAGACACACATATACACACACACACAGACATACAGACACACACACACTCACACAGACATACAGACACACATATACACACACACAGACATACAGACACACATATACACACACACAGACATACAGACACACATATACACACACACACAGACATACAGACACACATATACACACACACACAGACATACAGACACACATATACACACTCACACAGACATACAGACACACATATACACACACACAGACATACACACACACACACACACTCACACAGACATACAGACACACATACACACACACAGACATACAGACACACACACACACACTCACACAGACATACAGACACACATATACACACACACAGACATACAGACACACATATACACACACACACAGACATACAGACACACACACACTCACACAGACATACAGACACACATATACACACACACTCACACAGACATACAGACACACATACACACACACACAGACATACAGACACACAGACACACACACACACAGACATACAGACACACACACACACACACACTCACACAGACATACAGACACACACACACACACACAGACATACAGACACACAGACACACACACACAGACATACAGACACACACACACACTCACACAGACATACAGACACACATATACACACACAGACATACAGACACACACATACACACACACTCACACAGACATACAGACACACATATACACACACACACACTCACACAGACATACAGACACACATATACACACACACAGACATACAGACACACATATACACACACACACTCACACAGACATACAGACACACATATACACACACACAGACATACAGACACACATATACACACACACAGACATACACACACACATATACACACACAGACATACAGACACACATATACACACACAGACATACAGACACACACACACACTCACACAGACATACAGACACACATATACACACACACACAGACATACAGACACACATACACACACACACTCACACAGACATACAGACACACATATATACACACACACACACTCACACAGACATACACACACATATACACACACACACACACACAGACATACAGACACACATATACACACACACACACACTCACACAGACATACAGACACACATATACACACACACACACTCACACAGACATACAGACACACATATACACACTCACACACACACAGACATACAGACACACATATACACACACACACACACTCACACAGACATACAGACACACATATACACACACACAGACATACAGACACACATATACACACACACACACTCACACAGACATACAGACACACATATACACACTCACACAGACATACAGACACACATATACACACACACACACTCACACAGACATACAGACACATATATACACACACACACACTCACACAGACACACATATACGCACACACACAGACATACACACACACATATACACACACACAGACATACAGACACACATATACACACACACATACATACATACAGACACACACACACACTCACACAGACATACAGACACACATATACACACACAGACATACAGACATACACACACACACAGACATACAGACACACATATACACACACACAAACATACAGACACACATATACACACACACACACAGACATACAGACACACACACACTCACACAGACATACAGACACACATATACACACACACACAGACATACAGACATACAGACACACATATACACACACACAGACATACAGACACACACTCACACAGACATACAGACACACATATACGCACACACACACACACAGACATACAAACACACACACTCACACAGACATACAGACACACACATACACACACATAAGTAATTATAATAACCAACATAGAAAAAGACAAAAACAAAACTAACAACATTTACCTTGTCATGGCTTGCTATTGTGCTGTTACTGGCACTATGTAACAACACCTTCTGTGCATTGTTGTATTGACGGGTACATAAATAAGCATATCCCCCAGCACTTTGTTGTTTTCGCGGCCTCAGGGACAGGAAAGGCGGGTTAACAGTGACACAGTACCACCGTACATTTTGAAAACACCCATTTCAGGGACTGGCTGAATAGGCTTTGTAGACGAGTTTCGCTGTAGATTTCAACAAAATTATGAGCAAGTCACGCCTCCCGTCCCGTAGAAATCAGATACAAGATAAACACAAAACAGCTGATGGGAGGCAACATCGATACTGTATAAGATAAATTAAGCAACTGATCAATTGATGAGGTGCCGTCTCCACAATGAAGATTGGCTGCAATGAATCTCTAACGCTGCCTGTATCTCGCCTTGACTGTAGATTCTGTCAGACTGATGTTCGTCCATCTCTTAATGTTATCTTCCCACTTGTATCGTTGTCTACCTCTTGCTCGCTTGCCTTCAACTTTATCCCCCAGTATGGTTTTTATAAGAGTGTTATGCTTTTTAACGTGGTCGAAATATTTCACTTGCCTTTTTTTATTTCATTCATCAACTCTCTTTTTATTCCCAGTTTTTACCCCAGAACTTCTGTATTTGATTGTTATTGTCTTCATGAAATGGAACATATTATCCTGTATATCCACATCTCCAAGGACTCTAGTCGACTTCCTAATTGCTTGTTCATTGTCCAGGCATCCCCGCCATCTAGTAGTGTTGAATATAGATATTTGACAATTCTCATTTTAATGCGTTTTTGATGTCTGGGTGTTAATACTGATTTGCCTGCTTGCGTGCTTGTGTTCGTTGGCTTGAGCTCCAACGCGAAGTCCTGTATATGGGATGAAGACATCCTGTTGTCCAACATCAGTGTGATGTCATACAGGACCTGAGGTTTGCGTGAGTATCCGTTGTCCCATGTCTGGCTTATTGGTGTGCAGACTGGTGGTTCCTCGCCGTACAAGCAGACACTCTCCGACGTCGGAGGAATCTGCGATCCTATTGACTTTAGCCAGGACCCCAAAGGGACCTGTTGCCCAGGACGCTCGACAAGGACGCGTCAATAGGTCTTGGCCAGTATATAACCCGGCCCTGGTGCCCTGGAAACACCTCTGCGTCCCTAATACTGATTTCATGTTGTTGAAAACATTTCTTGGCCATTCCCGTTCTATTTTCGAGTTCTGTTTCACTTCTGCCATCATCTGTTATAACATGTCCAAGATAGGAGAAATGTGTTACTTGTTCTAGTATCTCCCAGTGTATTGTGATGTTCATTGCTGGCCTCTCCTTTCCACTGCTAATTATCACAGTTTTAGTTGTTTGTAAATATTAATACCTGAGCGACATTCTGCAAATAAGTCTGTTTCCTTGTTCCACAACTTTATACCAACGTTTGTGCACTAAGTGATTCAATGCCATGGCCCGAAAGGTCGAGGCGGGTTCTGTACGCAGGCAGTGGACAGAATCCCTAGGGAGGTCTGTTGTCCGTAGAGTCATCTGCATCTTCGTTCCGGGATATGCGGAAGTTGAGGGAAATGAAGGAGCTGATAAACTTGCTGGCTCTGCATCTCCTGCACATGGCCAGCCCATGGACTGTGCCAATGTTATCAACGCCCTAAGAGAGATGTCGAGAGCGGAGGAATTTGACACCTGTGAATCCACATCGTTGTCCAGAATGAATCTTAGAGTTATAAGGTGATCGAGCAGCATGTATAGTTATGAGTTATGATCTAAGAACCTACATCAACGCACTCAGGACATTCCCCAACTCACTCTGTCCCCTCGTTCAACCGCCAGCGGTAGGGCACTTGTTAGCACTCTTGTCTGTCGGCCTGGTGATCAGGGGTTCGAATCTGCTGATAGGTTATCAAAGTGTCTGTGAGTCAGCAGATATGTTGGCTGTCTGAGAGACATTATAGGCACATATGTGTACGTGAGTAAGTTATTACGCAGGCTGTCTGAGAGACATTATAGCTACATATGTGTAAGTGAGTCAGCTGATATGTTGGCTGACTGAGAGACATTATAGTTACATGTGTGTACGTGAGTCAACTGATATGGTGGCTGTATGAGAGACATTATAGCAAATTGTGTGTACGTGAGTCAACTGATATGGTGGCTGTCTGAGAGACATTATAGTTACATATTTGCATATTCATCATTCATTGGCACCTTTCCGTCTTGACAGAGGATAGTTTGGTACATTGTGCTTCAAAAAGGCTTAATAACTACGAACCATGGCGGTGGCGAGTGTGACTGGTAAGGCCAATTCTTGCTGCAAATGTTTGCCCACAGTAGATGCATGTCAAAACATGGTCATTACCACCATTTTGCACCATCTTACGTCTCTCACGCTCTGTGTGTGCTTTATCTGCAATCATTTTCTCTTTTGTCTTTATTCCATTTCTGATGTTTGCCCTCCATGCAATACGTTCAGCGGCAACGTGCTCCCAATGTGCATTATCAATGCCTGTATCAATCATGTCCTGCTTACACACATGTTTGTATCGTAGTAGAGGCCGACCCTGAGATCTCCTACCCGTCTGTAATTCACCAAAAAAGATGTCCTTTGGTATATATAGCATATTATAGCTAACAGTATATGAGACTCCTGGCGCACATACACTTCTTATATAGCAAGTCAGTTACTTATCTAAGCGTATGTGAGCCAGCTAACAAGTCAGTTACTTATCTAAGCGTATTTGAGCCAGCTAACAAGTCAGTTACTTATCTAAGCGTATTTGAGCCAGCTAACAAGTCAGTTACTTATCTAAGCGTATTTGAGCCAGCTAACAAGTCAGTTACTTATCTAAGCGTATTTGAGCCAGCTAACAAGTCAGGTTACTTATCTAAGCGTATTGAGCCAGCTAAACAAGTCAGTGTACTTATCTAAGCGTATTTGAGCCAGCTAACAAGTCAGTTACTTATCTAAGCGTATTTGAGCCAGCTAACAAGTCAGTTACTTATCTAAGCGTATTTGAGCCAGCTAACAAGTCAGTTACTTATCTAAGCGTATTTGAGCCAGCTAACAAGTCAGTTACTTATCTAAGCGTATTTGAGCCAGCTAACAAGTCAGTTACTTATCTAAGCGTATTTGAGCCAGCTAACCAAGTCAGTTACTTATCTAAGCGTATTTGAGCCAGCTAAAAGTCAGTTACTTTATCTAAGCGTATTTGAGCCAGCTAACAAGTCAGTTACTTATCTAAGCGTATTTGAGCCAGCTAACAAGTCAGTTACTTATCTAAGCGTATTTGAGCCAGCTAACAAGTCAGTTACTTATCTAAGCGTATTTGAGCCAGCTAACAAGTCAGTTACTTATCTAAGCGTATTTGAGCCAGCTAACAAGTCAGTTACTTATCTAAGCGTATTTGAGCCAGCTAACAAGTCAGTTACTTATCTAAGCGTATTTGAGCCAGCTAACAAGTCAGTTACTTATCTAAGCGTATTTGAGCCAGCTAACAAGTCAGTTACTTATCTAAGCGTATTTGAGCCAGCTAACAAGTCAGTTACTTATCTAAGCGTATTTGAGCCAGCTAACAAGTCAGTTACTTATCTAAGCGTATTTGAGCCAGCTAACAAGTCAGTTACTTATCTAAGCGTATTTGAGCCAGCTAACAAGTCAGTTACTTATCTAAGCGTATTTGAGCCAGCTAACAAGTCAGTTACTTATCTAAGCGTATTTGAGCCAGCTAACAAGTCAGTTACTTATCTAAGCGTATTTGAGCCAGCTAACAAGTCAGTTACTTATCTAAGCGTATTTGAGCCAGCTAACAAGTCAGTTACTTATCTAAGCGTATTTGAGCCAGCTAACAAGTCAGTTACTTATCTAAGCGTATTTGAGCCAGCTAACAAGTCAGTTACTTATCTAAGCGTATTTGAGCCAGCTAACAAGTCAGTTACTTATCTAAGCGTATTTGAGCCAGCTAACAAGTCAGTTACTTATCTAAGCGTATTTGAGCCAGCTAACAAGTCAGTTACTTATCTAAGCGTATTTGAGCAGCTAACAAGTCAGTTACTTATCTAAGCGTATTTGAGCCAGCTAACAAGTCAGTTACTTATCTAAGCGTATTGAGCCAGCTAACAAGTCAGTTACTTATCTAAGCGTATTGAGCCAGCTAACAAGTCAGTTACTTATCTAAGCGTATTTGAGCCAGCTAACAAGTCAGTTACTTATCTAAGCGTATTTGAGTCAGCTAACAAGTCGTTATTTATATACGTTTATTTGAGTCAGTTAACAAGTCAGATAGTTATCTAAGGCGTATTTGAGTCAGCTAACAAGTCAGTTAGTTATCTAAGCGTATTTGAGGCAGCTAACAAGTCAGTTAGTTATCTAAGCGTATTTGAGTCCAGCTAACAAGTCAGTTAGTTATCTAGCGTATTTGAGTCAGCTATCAAGTCAGTTAGTTATCTAAGCGTATTTGAGTCAGCTAACAAGTCATTTATCTAAGCTTATTTGAGTCAGCTAACAAGTCAGTTAGTTATCTAAGCGTATTTGAGTCAGCTAACAAGTCAGTTACTTATCTAAGCGTATTTGAGTCAGCTAACAAGTCAGTTAGTTATCTAAGCGTATTTGAGTCAGCTAACAAGTCAGTTAGTTATCTAAGCGTATTTGAGTCAGCTATCAAGTCAGTTATTTATCTAAGCGTATTTGAGTCCAGCTAACAAGTCAGTTACTTATCTAAGCGTATTTGAGTCAGCTAACAAGTCAGTTACTTATCTAAGCGTATTTGAGTCAGCTAACAAGTCAGTTACTTATCTAAGCGTATTTGAGCCAGCTAACAAGTCAGTTACTTATCTAAGCGTATTTGAGTCAGCTAACAAGTCAGTTACTTATCTAAGCGTATTTGAGCCAGCTAACAAGTCAGTTACTTATCTAAGCGTATTTGAGCCAGCTAACAAGTCAGTTACTTATCTAAGCGTATTTGAGCCAGCTAACAAGTCAGTTACTTATCTAAGCGTATTTGAGCCAGCTAACAAGTCAGTTACTTATCTAAGCGTATTTGAGCCAGCTAACAAGTCAGTTACTTATCTAAGCGTATTTGAGCCAGCTAACAAGTCAGTTACTTATCTAAGCGTATTTGAGCCAGCTAACAAGTCAGTTACTTATCTAAGCGTATTTGAGCCAGCTAACAAGTCAGTTACTTATCTAAGCGTATTTGAGCCAGCTAACAAGTCTGTCAGTTATCTAAGCTTATTTGAGTCAGCTAACAAGTCTGTTCAGTTATCTAAGCTTATTTGAGTCAGCTAACAAGTCTGTCAGTTATCTAAGCTTATTTGAGTCAGCTAACAAGTCTGTCAGTTATCTAAGCTTATTTGAGTCAGCTAACAAGTCTGTCAGTTTATCTAAGCTTATTTGAGTCAGCTAACAAGTCTGTACATTATCTAAGCTTATTTGAGTCAGCTAACAAGGTCTGTCACGTTATCTAAGCTTATTTGAGTCAGCTAACAAGTCAGTTTATCTAAGCTTATTTGAGTCAGCTAACAAGTCATGTCTAGTTATCTAAGCTTATTTGAGTCAGCTAACAAGTCTGTTATCTAAGCTTATTTGAGTCGCTAACAAGTCAGTTATCTAAGCGTATTTGAGTCAGCTAACAAGTCTGTTACTTATCTAAGCTATATTTGAGTCAGCTAACAAGTCTGTAGTTATCTAAGCGTATTTGAGTCAGCTAACAAGTCTGTCAGTATCTAAGGCTTATTTGAGTCAGCTAACAAGTCAGTATATCTAAGCTTATTTGAGTCAGCTAACAAGTCTGCAGTTATCTAAGCTTATTTGAGTCAGCTAACAAGTCTGTTCGTTATCTAGAGCTATTTGAGTCAGCTAACAAGTCTGTTAGTTATCTAAGCTTATTTGAGTCAGCTAAAAAGTCTGTTAGTTATCTAAGCTTATTTGAGTCAGCTAACAAGTCTGTAGTTATCTAAGCTTATTTGAGTCAGCTAACAAGTCTGTCAGTTTATCTAAGCGTATTTGAGCAGCTACAAGTCAGTTAGTTATCTAAGCTTATTTGAGTCAGCTACACAAGTCTGTTAGTTATCTAAGCGTATTTGAGTCAGCTAACAAGTCAGTTATTATCTAGCTATTTGAGTCAGCTAACAAGTCTGTAGTATCTAAGCTTATTGAGCCAGCTAACAAGTCTGTATATCTAAGCGTATTGAGTCAGCTAACAAGTCTGTCAGTTTATCTAAGCTTATTTGAGTCAGCTAACAAGTCTGTCAGTTATCTAAGCTTATTGAGTCAGCTAACAAGTCTGTCAGTTATCTAAGCTTATTTGAGTCAGCTAACAAGTCTGTCAGTTATCTAAGCTTATTTGAGTCAGCTAACAAGTCTGTCAGTTATCTAAGCTTATTTGAGTCAGCTAACAAGTCTGTCAGTTATCTAAGCTTATTTGAGTCCAGCTAACAAGTTCAGTTATCTAAGCGTATTTGAGTCAGCTAACAAGTCTGTCAGTTATCTAAGCTTATTTGAGTCAGCTAACAAGTCTGTCATTATCTAAGCTTATTTGAGTCAGCTAACAAGTCAGTTATCTAAGCTTATTTAGTCGCTAACAAGTCTGGTAGTTATCTAAGCTTATTTGAGTCAGCTAACAAGTCTGTCAGTTATCTAAGCTTATTTGAGTCAGCTAACAAGTCTGCATTTATCTAAGCGTATTTGAGTCAGCTAACAAGTCAGTTAGTTATCTAAGCGTATTTGAGTCAGCTAACAAGTCAGTTATTATCTAAGCTTATTTGAGTCAGCTAACAAGTCAGTTAGTTATCTAAGCGTATTTGAGTCAGCTAACAAGTCAGTTACGTTATCTAAGCGTATTTGAGTCAGCTAACAAGTCATGTACGTTTATCTAAGCGTATTTGAGTCAGCTAACAAGTCAGTTAGTTATCTAAGCGTATTTGAGTCAGCTAACAAGTCATTAGTTATCTAAGCGTATTTGAGTCAGAGCTAACAAGTCATGTTAGTTATCTAAGCGTATTGAGTCAGCTAACAAGTCAGGTTAGTTATCTAAGCTTATTTGAGTCAGCTAACAAGTCAATGTAGTTATCTAAGGCGTATTTGAGTCAGCTAACAAGTCACTTAGTTATCTAAGCGTATTTGAGTCAGCTAACAAGTCAGTTATTATCTAAGCTTATTTGAGTCAGCTAACAAGTCAGTTAGTTATCTAAGCATATTTGAGTCAGCTAACAAGTCTGTCAGTTATCTAAGCTTATTTGAGGCAGCTAACAAGTCAGTTAGTTATCTAAGCTATCTTTGAGTCAGCTAACAAGTCGTTATTTATCTAAGCGTATTTGAGTCAGCTAACAAGTCTGTCCAGTATATCTAGCTTATTTGAGTCAGCTAACAAGGTCACTTATCTAAGCGTATTTTAGCCCGCTAACAAGTCAGTTACTTATCTAAGCGTATTTGAGCCAGCTAACAAGTCAGTTACTTATCTAAGCGTATTTGAGCCAGCTAACAAGTCAGTTATTTATCTAAGCGTATTTGAGCCAGCTAACAAGTCAGTTACTTATCTAAGCGTATTTGAGCCAGCTAACAAGTCAGTTTCTTATCTAAGCGTATTGAGCCAGCTAACAAGTCAGTTTCTTATCTAAGCGTATTTGAGCCAGCTAACAAGTCAGTTACTTATCTAAGCGTATTTTAGCCAGCTAACAAGTCAGTTACTTATCTAAGCGTATTTTAGCCAGCTAACAAGTCAGTTATTATCTAAGCGTATTTGAGCCCGCTAACAAGTCAGTTACTTATCTAAGCGTATTTGGAAAATCAGC